>JAHZMT010003869.1:0-19719 GCA_027743785.1 Sinhomidia bicolor
ACGTTTTTTACATGCCTACCTAACTTAATTTACTTTTACACAAGTAGATCTCTCTCTTTCTCATGTTTGGTATTCAGTTGTTGCGTTTTGTTATCCACCATTACACCTGTGGAACTCACCGAAATTTTTACATGTTAGTAGCCAATAAATAATGCATGTACATATAACCCTTTTACAGTCACACATTCAGATAAAACGTAAAATTTCCGGACCATTACATTTTACTCCCAATAATCCATTCAAAGAATACATTCTATTTCAGTGGATATTGAGTTTTGCTGTCAAGCAGTCCTTTTCTGTGTTTCCGACGTAAGTACACTTGTCGATAGATAATGACAGTGTTGTTGAGCTCTGTGAACAGTGCATCCTGTAGATATCAACGAAATGAATTACATTTCGACAAAATGTCATATTGTCCTGAGCGTATTCTATTTCGATTTACCTATAATTTGGGTCATCAGTAGTAACAACGGACATATCAATATGCAGTTAACTCATAATCAGCTTTATGAAGTATGGACAATGGGCCTCTAGCGTGTCTGATTACAATTTATATTTTAAAGACATCTCGTAGAATTGGATTAAATACTTCCGTTCGTTAGATATAATGAAAAGCACATTGCTCTGTCAACCACTGTTGCTTCGTCATGCATTCATGTCGAAGAAATATTATTATGCTGATGAAAGTAAAAAATCTTCCTGAAGCTATTCTTTGATAAGATGAAGAAAAATAATTTTGTATTATAAATTTATTCATTTTTCAGATCTGTATTCTCAGGTACGGTTGTTTACATTCATATGTACGTCAAATTGTATGTCATTTAATAATTGAACAAATGATTAATCTTAAGAAATAAAAAGTTACAATGAGTTTTATTTAGACAATTCTCGTGAAAAGTCTTGTGATCGTGTATATTCGTAAAACTAGTGGAAAAAACTACAGTTTTTAGCCGTATTTTTACAAAAGGACCAGCAAGTATTTTCGGTAATATTTGCTAAACATAATACACATCAACGTACTGACATTTGGACAATCTAATCCCATGTGTAATATTTTTGCGAAAGTTAAGAAGGATTTTATTGGTTACGGCAACACTCAATCAGTAACTCAACTAAGCTAAACAACAGACATAACATAACTCACAAACTTTTTAAACGTCAAAAGCAATAAACAACAACATATATACTACAGACTGACATCTTGACAAAATTCATAAATATTTTTCGCTGCAATGCAGTGACAAATTAAGGGAAAAAACAAATGCAGTTTGTTTGCAACATGAAACTTACTCATTTGGTTATTCCGGTATGAAAGAACATGCCTAGTTATAATAAAATCAATGAAGTATTTGTTTTTTTGGCAGAGAAATGTACAGAGCTCCAAGATTTCCGATTTTCTTTTGTATGTCCTCTTAAACCACAGTAAGCTCAAAATCAGATTGCAATTTTTTGTATTTGGTGTAGCATGGTAAGCAAAGTATGATTTATAGACACTAGAAACATGTAAAGCAAGTAGACGTGCCGGTTGTTTTCAAGAAACTTTGAAATTGTCTAAAAGTCTGCTGATTCCTTACTTTAAAAGTATTTGCCAGTTGTACTTGGCACTGTATTAGGTAATTTACCAACAGTCACAACGATCATAATGTTTATAATACATATTACAAATGTAATATTAGCCATTTAGCTATAATGCTTCCATGCTATACTATTTACGGTGGAAACTCGCAGCACGAGATGTAAATTTACATTTCGACATTTTGAAAACTAACTCTTATACCACTACCATAAATTTATTTTTAAAAAGTTTATTGTAGGAAGCATTGGTACTTTATGCACATTTCCATGTGCGAGAAGACTGTCGTGTAGATAGTAAGTAGCGTTCTATTTTTTGCGAACTTGTAATAAACGAGTTGCATCACCATTGAGGAAATCGATGGAAAAAAATGTACATGGTCTTGGAACTGGAAATGACTTTTTATGTGTGGAGGTAACTTCTGATGAAACAAAGGAAATTAGATGCGGTTTTTGCTTCTGTCATGGAAAGATGAATTCATATAACGGAAGTCGACATACATTGCCGCAAAAATCTATTTCGATAAGAGAATGAACCCAAACTCGTCCCTACGAGATGAAAAATAGAAGAGCACACACTCAAACCTTTCTACTGAACCAACCATGTTTTTCTCTTTTAATCATAAGAATGGGTTGAATGAAGTATTTTGCAATATATGTAAAGAACATTCGCACTGGAGATATTTTGATGATGGGAGAAAGAGAACTGGCAGTCAATTGATTTGAATATATCAAAAGGGTACGCACAACAATATTATAATTTATTATTTTATTTTTTACAAAAAACTTATTATAATGTTTCACTGTCGATGTTGATAGTATTTTGTAGTCAACTTGTTTTGTTACTTGTGAAGTCTACATTGCATACTGGTGCATAGAGTAATTGGTATTTGATTGATTCGTGTGCAAATTGAATATGAATACATCTGAATAATATCATACATACTTACATACGTATAAATAATATCTGACAACTGGAGTAGTTTCCCAATTCTTTTGAATTTAACACCCTCAAGTTACACTCGACTCGTGTCGAGTTTTCTATTGATTGACATTATTGAATTATGGAAATTTGAAATGGAGCTGTTTTGAAGTTTCAGCGACTTACTTTCCAATTCAGTTTAGCAAAAGCAATTTACTAGGAGTCAATTTGAAAAGTAAGGCAAAGCAAGTACATTATAGTAAACTTGGCTGTTGATTTAAGCATTCTAGTCACATTAAAGATGTAAACAAGTGTGACAAATTGACAATCCCTCAATGGGAAGAAGCTACGTTTTAAAACTAAAAAAGTAAATGGCAAAAGAAAGTAAACAACAAAAAGTACTTGTTTTTATTACGAGTCATGTCTTTTTATAAAATAGGAAAATGTTTTCATACTTGGTGGAGTGTGATGATGATGATCGTTCAGCAGACAGTCATCAGTAAATGACGTCAGCAAATTTTTTTCAAGTGTTTTCAACACTCCAATCTAACCTTTCAAGCTTTTTTTTCATAAGCCGTCTTTGAGTCTTTGAGGGTTCTCCGATTTTACACACTGTGTGGGTGAAGTAAAACGAAGGAAAAAGTACATCTTGTAGGCACACCGTAGGTGGCCAGTCTTACACATCTTCAGCTCACTTTCCCCAAAATAGTAGTAAAGTGGTAGTTTATGTGGTCTTGTACAGTACAGCATGTCGTCTTGCTTTCCCCCGCGATAGCTGCCTAACCAAGTGCATCACCAACCACTATCATCAAATTGAGCAACATTCAGCATCCACCCAATTCTTCTGCTTGTACAACGACAAATGCAATAATTTTTTCTAGTGTTTCTGCCAACATTTTTTTCCTGAATGGTGAACTAGAACGGAATTTTCTTGTTTTTTCTATCTACAATCGACTGATTTCATTTTAGGATTCAATTCAATCATGTGATAGATTTCGGTTCCACCAATTCTACTACTACTACTACTACATGCAAACTTTTATATAAGTACAATCGTATGAAAAAATAAAACGCAATTGTAGTTTATATACGGATAACTTTTTTTTCTACAGTCACAAAGTCACGAGTTCATGTTTTTTGTTACTTTATTCTGTGTTTTTGTTTTCGCTATGATGCATGTACCCTGTGTAGGTAAGACTTTTGATGGTGATTGCCAATTTGCTTTTTTTCTTGCAGGGGTGAGTTGATGACGATGCAGGATGTGCCTTCAGTGACAGTAACAGTAGCATTTTGTTTATATTTGTAAAGCTCTGACGGGGACGAGAGCGTTTTCTAGAGAGAGAAAATAGACCTAGTCGAGAAAAATCTAATGGCAAGTCTTTGGAAAAATTGTGTGTGGGTGTATATAAGTCATATGTATGTAGGTTTTTACCGTGAATACCATTTCTCTTGATTTCTCAAGCAAACCGTGTAGAGTCTTTATTGGAACATCATCGGAATGTAGGCTGATTCTTTGTACTATTTTTACTCGAGATAATGGCTAGTATAAATAACATTTTGGGATAGGCACCTCAACAACGAACAAGCAGAAAGCATAAATGTTTTCGTAGGAGTAACGCAAAAAATTGGAAGACCAACAATACGTTACAGTTGCTTGTTATGAAAGTAGCGAAAGCTAACATTTTGATTTAACCGTGAAGAAGGTAGTGCAGTTTTGCTGATTGTACATTAGGAGAATCTCAGTTATACAGCTCTTACGTCTATTGCTATTGCTATGCATGTATTTGGGAAAGTAGCAGCATAGAGAGGGGTTTATAAAAAGTAAAAGTTGTATTTATAAAACGTTCCCATAAGAGAAAAAGAATTATTGTGTCTATCTTCACTCCTGCCTGCCTGCCTGCTTGTATGTTTTACGTCACGAACGGAAAGTTGGAGGACGGTTAAATAGTAATGGATATAATGGCATATGTTTGGCAAATTCTACGATAAACATATTTAGCACACAAACAAAAACTACAACAAATTTGGTAAAGAACAAAATATCCAGTGGGAAAACAAGCGTGATTAATAAAAACATAATATATGGATCTACATACAATCTACATAAAGTGTATAAATTTGAGCAATACTCAAGTTGGATAATATGTTGTTCAAAAACAACGTAGTAGTACTTATATAAATATTACCATTATCATCAATCTTACGGTCATGATTCCACCTCATGTGATGAAGATATCCCAAGTAAGAATATCTGTGACTATAACCAGGCACTAAGTTTAAATGATACTTTTCCGGGCAAAGTTAGCTCTGCAAAAAATAGTGAAATGACAGTATAGGAATAAAGGGTATCCATACAGTACAATGGATAATACGGCAAAAGATATGGCGCTGCACAATTTTTTTTACCGTCATAGGGTGGTTGTGAGTTGCAACTTGGTAAAGTATTCTTGCGCCCACCAAAGTTGGTCGGACGTTTGTGAACATTGATACATAACGGGAGAAATAACATTTACATTAGATGAGAGAGTATCGAAACATGTATATATGCTGTGTGCTTAGTACTTCATATCGGAGAAAAAATGATGACGCTTTTGCAAGCATTTCAGAATTAGCAAGCAAAGCTTTGTTATCTGTCGTTACTAAAGTATGATGCTCAAATATGGAATGGGTGGTGGTGGTGAGTCTGTTTCAAGGAAAGCTAGAGAAGAGCTACAGCTACACACAATGCAAACGAAGCGAGAGAAAGCCCTTTTAGTGAGTGAAGCTATGAAATGTCATGGAGGCTACTAGGAAAACATGTTGAACATGAGAAGATGGTTCTGCTTTCTCCCTGTCTTTCTTTCCCCCTTTCACCACTCTCCGTCTAGCTGCTAGCAGATTCCGCACTACTGGAGCTGGTGGAGCTGCATAGTTGGTTGTGTATATATTGATGGCCTTCCTGGCTACTCCTGAACAGTCTTGCCAGAACCGTCCGACAAACCGAGAACAGCACAAGCAGCCCCTCGCCGGAGATTTGATAATTACAACAAAGCAGTAGTATATACCTAAAGCAAACAAGAAAACCGTCACATTATTTTTTACTACACCAAATTGTTTTGGCTTACATCAGCAAACAATTTTCAGGAAATTTTCACTATTTAACTCAAGCAAGTTATCTCTTTTTTAAGACCGCCTATATATTCAGAAACTACTATACGCTTTGAAATTTGAAACGGCAAAACATATTACTAGAAAGAAAATAATAAGGCGTTTTCCACTTTGTCAGAAATAACATCATACTGTTGACAATTTCGTCTTCTGGATAATATCATCTTTTTTTACTAAAGCCTTAAAAGTCACTTCCGCAGATTTCTGTGCATTTTGAGAACACATATTATTTTCCAGATTTTTTTCTCTCAACACCATTGCAAAAAACAGAGAATATAAACATTCTTTCATCCATCTCCTCTTTCCTTCCTCCCCAGGAGTTCCAGGCTTTTTTTCTATATAACTGCTACTTATACTAGTAGTTCTTTTCACAGTCCTTCCAGACAACTTATCGCACAAGTTTTCCCACAACAACAAGCAGCAAAAAAACTTCTTTCTCATTTTTCTCCGCTTCCACCACCACCACCAACAGTCGCCGCCAACAGTAGTACATATATACTTTTGTATTGGTGCTGCTATTCTTTGCGTCCAGCCGTAAACGACAACAAAGAAAAATAACTCATTCATTCCAACAACTTGAGTTGACGAGACACTCATCTCAACTGAAAATCAACCAACCACACAAAGCGATAAGGGGAAGGTCAGAGCTTGTTTTAGGTAAGTGAAAAATAAATTTTGTGCCTCGTTTTATATTTGTATTTACTGTCCTTTTACGGCTGCTTTTTATTTTCACACCACTTCCGGAATCAGTATGTGGTAGCTCTTTGGTAGTAGAAAGTCTTAGTATGCCCCGTAGCATGGTAGCAAACCACATATTAGAACGTTATACACTATTATACCTACACTACACACGTCACGTCCTTTATACGTGGAGTAGTGGTCATCATCACATCACCACGAGTCATCATGAGGAAAGCTTCATCATGTCATCATGACCGTTGTCCCCATGCGTGTTTACTTAATTTTGCCAGCAAATACTTGATTTCTTCAGCACTGCTTTGTTCTATGTTCATTGCTCACTGGTTTACTTTTACAATATTTACGCTGAACACGGCACACGTTTAAATAATTGAGTGCGCTAATAGAATGAATTACTAATAACACACCACTTGAAAAGTTTACACAGCGTTGGCGTTATCAACCGAACCTTGTCCACCAGAGAACAATTTCTATCTCTCTCTCTCTCTCTCTCTCTCTCTCTCTGTTGTCCACCACTTATTAGGTAAACCATACCATTGGAAGAATTTCGTATTATTTGCGTTTTTATGGCAAAACACAGTACTACTACATGTGCACAATTTCACTAGTGAATTTGTCATTGTTTGATTACCCAACGACTGATATCTAATTAGTAATTTAGTAATAATTGGCACAATGTCAAATTTGGAAGGAAACTTGCATTTGCTGTTTGAAATCATTTGGAAACGGTCAGCGTAACAAAGAAAAATACAAGTTTGAATAGCTCTCAAGTTTGTATGATTTATATCTACAGAGCCGTACTTGTACGGAATCTGAAACTGTGTAAATAAATTCAACTGCTTTTAAGTTTGAAATGTAGAGTATTTTTTTGCTTAAAAGGTTGAAAACATTGAGAGTAAATCACGGGTGCATAATATAGTCGGGAAAATAATGCCCTTGGAATTCTGCCACAATCTCAAGGGCAGAGCGGCAGAGGCAAAGAGGATGACATATGGTCACAGTCTAATGTATCATGTATCCAACTTCCAAAATCAACCGCTTAATCGCTATCTCTGGTATTCCACTTCCATTCATTTCACCCATTACAGTCTATTGTTCCTTTTTTGCTCGTGCTTGTTCTTTTGAGTTGTTGAAAACAAAAGGTAGCAACAGAATCTTTCCATTATCATGTCACAAAGTAAGTATCCTTCAACCGTATCTAGGTACGGTTATTTTATTGAATAAGTTTCTAATTTTTAAAACGCCATCATAATGTTACATAAATTGCATAAAAGTATTTTATACACATACCTAGCTACTTTTGCTAATATCCGCTTCATTAGCTTTAAATTGAATGATGATTTGCCCTATAACATGTAAAAAGTATTTTCACAATTTAAAATTAACTTCATCACTTAAAATCTGCTTTCTTCAGCACAGGCTACATTTTTACGGTTCATTTTAAAATTTCTTTATATTAAATAAACCTGTTTTTTATTTCAACCATATTAACTAATTGAGTAAATATATTTTTACTATATAAACAACTCCACCACATACAACATAGAACACATATAGATATTCATACATACCTACTACATATTATGGAGGCATGTCGATTTTTTACTGTGAGTGAGCAATGCAATAGTTGTCGTTTACCTGTGCTTATGGTCCTCAACATAATAGTGATAATTTGTATTATTAGGACAACAAGTTTGTCCCCGTTTCTCTATTGTTATCAACAGTACAACACAGGACCCACTATTGAACCAACGATAATAAGTCCCATTTTCACTTTTATTGTTGCTCGCGTTGCTCCCCAGAGTGTATTATGAATCGTGTGAGCAGCATTTTACTTCTTGATGATGCTACTACTTGAAGCATGTCAGTTACAATAAAAATAATGAAGGTAGGTGCATGTATATTTCGGACAAAGAAAAATATAAAAAAAGTTGAAAAAGTAAAAGCTCGCGGTGACGAGGGCGGATATAAAAATAGTAGGTAGGTACTCCAACTTATCTATCACGGATTATATAATGGGTGCATCGTTGTAGTGTTGCTGTGAGTTTGTATAGTTTGCTTTCATCGCAAGAACATGAACATTTATGATATATTGTATTCACTGCAGGCTAAAAAACGAACTAGTAAAGACGCAATATTACAAACGTTTATATTACATCATTTTATAATCTTCAATAAGGAAAAGCAGAATATTCTGTACAAAATTTTTACTACCAGAAGCCGAACCAAGCCGCCCCCATTTTTCATATTGAAGCGGTTTTCATCTGGTTATGGTAAAGTGCAAAGAAAGTTTTTTGACATACGTACTTGCACAATAAATAATGATAAGTAAGCAGCTATTATTTCAAAAGGTAGTATGACGCTACTCCGGTCTTCCATTGTATCATGTTTTGTATTATATTTTTTGCATCGGACAGAAAAATACATACAACAGTACAATAGACAGGCATAAAAAGTTAACAATTTCGATGAAAGGAAAGGAACCGAAAAAAAACTAGAATGAATACAAGTAAGTAATGAAATACAAATATGGAGGATGATGATAGCTCAACAAAAAAGTTAGTAAGTTAAGTGGAAAGAGAGTAAAAAAGTCTGCAAGCCGATGCTCCATAATAAAACATAAGTGAAACCAAGTGTAAGATACTTCTTTTCTAGAAAAAAAAGAGACAAGTGAGATTGTGTGTAGAAACAAGTGTAAGTATGCAGCCCTTCTTTTATCGTTGGCCAAGTACTATGCAGTATAGGCATTCAACTAACGTACATGCATTCTGCCCAATTCATCATTTCTATCTTTATGTGCCGTGTAGTGTAAAACATACATATATAACAAGCCAATTTTGTCAGGCTCAAGTGCAGATAGAGATGTGCTTTTGTTGCTGCTTTCACTCTCACCAGCAGCATTACGTTTGCATTTTTTACTCCTTTGTATTTACATCAGAGGCTAGCGAAGGTGGTGGCGACCGTGGTGAAAGGTATCAAAGTCGAGTGATCACTATGAATGAATGTATTGTATTTGCTCTGCTTTGCCTTCATCCTTCCGTGTAGCAGGTTATACTGTTATTGTCATCCTTGTGATTGCCATCTCAGTGTTAGGCTAAATGTATCAAACTCATCACCATTATCATCAGCAATGAAGACTGGGTAAGAACTTTGGTCCTGTTTAAAAATTTAACACTTCCCAGTGGAATTATATTCGCGAGGATGTAATAGTAGTAGGGAGTCTATGGGGGATGGGAGGGGATGGCTCAGCTTTCAAGACGTCTGGTTGAACTTAAAGTAGGTGGATCTGTTTGTAAGTTTAACCAGACATACAGGATGCACAATGCATGTAGTTCAACTGGTAGAAACAAACACGGAATATTGTTTTTTTCTTTGTTTCTTATGATGTATATGAATGGAATTAGACACAAAAAAGAAAGCTGTAGTAAGTTCCGGTGGTGGGATGCGGAGGTGGTTCGTAGTACATATGTATGTAATTTGAATATGAGCACGAGCAGAATAAAGTATTATTTCCGACGAGTTTTCAAATTGTTCACTCATTTTCATGGAATGTATTTTAATGCGATGAAATCATTGTATGCGGAAAATAATTACTTAGTTTAAATGCTTTAGGAGCACACTACCTACTTCAATATAACCATTTGACCTTTTGATGGAAATAAAACATTTTTTTAAAATTACAATGACAATCATATTTTTATATCAATTTTGTACTCAAAATTAAACGAAGTTGGCTCATTATTAAAGTAAAATTTACTTTTAAGATGAACATTTTAATGGTTTATAGATAAAAATTACATATTTTATCAAGTCAATTTTTGTCATTAAATAAGAACCTTAAAATACAGTAATCTAAAAATTAGACTGTCTCACATATGTAGGTATATATAATAATCTTACATGTATACTTATTCTTATTGTTTCATAATATATTTCCATTTTCCTGCTAATTTCACCAATTTCGGAATGTTGAGAATTCAATGGAACGCTGACGATATTACTGACTGGTTCTTCGTCGTTTCCCCAAAGTAGGTAAACCTATTTTCAAAGTACATGAACCGTACCTACATTGTACATACAAAGTACATTGTAGCAGATTTAAATTAATGATCTGATAACAACAAACACGACGCAATTTATGTGCGCTATGCCCACGCATTCACATGAAATGAAAAAAAAAGGTTTAAGGGCACACCTACATAACAAACCCTACCATGAATATGAATGAATGATGAAAAGCTTGCCAAGCAAGAAAACTCTGAGGATGAAACCCAAAATCTGTTACAAATTGCACCCTTGATTAGAGAAGCATCATGAGAAATTCTACGAATCTAATCCATTTACTACAAATGTGATAATTCAAACAGTTACAAATGATGCCACAAAAATCTGTTACAAATTGCACCCTTGATTAGAGAAGCATCATGAGAAATTCTACGAATCTAATCCATTTACTACAAATGTGATAATTCAAACAGTTACAAATGATGCCAATATACGGATGGGACTAGAGATCAACAGAGTAAATAATATTTTCTTTTTTACGTCATATGCATTACAAAATTTATCATCAACAGTGGATTTTTGTACTCTTTGTATATTGTTCCAGTTTGAGTGAGTGTAGTAGTAGTAGTAGTAGTAGTAGTAGTATTAGTAGCAGCAGCAGTAGAATAGCGCAACAAATCTCAGTCAAAATTATGTCTGTAGGAGCCATGGCGTAATGGGATACCCGATGTTCGATAAAAATAAGTGGACTCTCGAGACATTCATTATTCTTCTTACTTATTCCAGGTTTAGTTCTATGAATTGCTGCTCTCAATAATAATAATAATAATCATAATGTATATAATACACTATAACACTGTTTTCAATGTTCACTTCCACTTTTGATCTTAAAAACATCACCGTTTACTTTCACCTCTTCCGCTCCTCTATCCTCAATTCATCGAACAACATGTCACGTCTAAAAGGAAAGTGGAGATGATGTTACATTTAATCTTAACGACATTCCATTCATATAGCACCCCACTTTCTCCCCTTTTCTTCTATTATTAATAGGACGACGAACTGTTTGCTAAAAGAGTAAATATGTGAATGTGAAAAGACACCACCGTATGTAGTGATACCGGAAAGCGCTCGCCTTTTTTTTACCACGAGGTGAGATGTGTGCATTGTACATGGTTCTTTCATACTTTTTCGGGATAAAAGACCAACAAATGAACAGGGGATGTTGCGAGATGTGGGCGATAGTAAGATGCAGCCTCTTAACTTCACAATTTTTCTTTCTTTACGATTTCCTCTCAAAGATATGTATCTACTACCTATGTTGTTGCAGAACTGTAGCATGATGAGAGAAATAGTGTTTGTGAACAGAAATGTACACAAGGCATTCAAAGAAAATAAGCCAAATTCCATTTTGTAGAGCAAAGTACTACAAGTAGCCATCTTTTTTCATATTTGTTCTTTATATTTTCCTAGTATACCTACACACTTTTAACGTTTAGAACGAAAGGGAAGGAATTTACAAGTAATAATGTCTTAGACAGAATATTATACTGAGTTAAGCTGGTACAAAACTGATAGTCGTCACTAGTCAGTGGGAATCTCTATTGTTCAAATTCTGCAAAAAAATGTATCATTATTTATTACGCTGAAAGTTAGTACAAAAGTACACACCATTTTGTAGAAATCCCTCTTGAAGCCAATCCTTCTCTTTCCACATGTTCTTCCACACCACACTTGTTAGTTATGTGGTCTGTAAAAAAATGGAAAGATCAATGATGGTGCAAGCAAAGGGAGTGTGACGGGAAGTGAGTATCATTCAACTTTGTTCTACTTTTATCTCCGTGGCGGTATCTACTACGAGTAGCCTTGCTGGCGTCATGCTTTGCGTTTGATAACATGGAGATGCACAATAGTTAAGTGCCCCTGAAAAAATACACATTTGTAACCAAATCTCTGGACAGCATGTAAACATGTCAGGATTTTTCTTTTAAGCCAAAAAACTTAAAAAAAGAGCATTCAATACCAAATCTGACTTTTTTGTCTCTCTTTGTTTACCACCACCAAGGGTGAAATCTGAACTTGCTGTGCTTTTTTGAGTTCTTAATTCAAACATACTTTGGATGAAAGACAAGACGGAGAAAGTGGTCGAAGTGATTTATACGAAAATACTATTATGCCATTTGTAGTACACGACATGCAAAAATGTTTATCTTAGGTTAGGAATTTAGGATTCCTATATAGAAAATACGATAAGCTTGTAAAAAACATCTCATACCCATCAAGTAAATAGGTAATCTTGACTTTCACTTCAACCTTGACGAATAGAATTGTTACAAAAAGTGAGAGTTGACATTGTCGTCGTTGAATTTGTATTTTTCTACAAACAAATTTGGCTAGCAATTGTAAATTTGCTTTCTCCTTATGTCTTTATAAATAAACAACACTTGCTCGTTGTAAAACACTTTACCAGGTTTGAGAAAAGGTAAGCTCAAACGAAAGAAAGAAAGAAATGAGTCATCCAACGGAAATTCGATTTGCTTTGCAATCAACTACGGATGTGGAAACGCTCGACAGAACATTCAATCAATATGTATGTGTACCAGTAAGTTTCCAAAATACAGGTGGCAAAAATCGGTACACAGTACCATCTTCGTTTCGACGTCTTTTGAATAAACACATTTTCAATTGAAATATCTAAAGAATTTTGGAAAGCTTATGTAATGTTTCTTGTTACCCTTCTTTTTCGTCACTGGATAAAGTTAATAATAAACGAACACCCGAGAAAAATCTTTTGGAATACTGGCTACCGTCATTTTTCTGTGGAACTATAGTACAAGTAACGAAACCTTTGGTAGAACCCGAAACAATAAAAATGTTTTCTAGCTGTAGTAAGACGTCTAGACATATTGAATATATACCTATGTAGTTATACAATGATGGTGTATACAATTGTAGTTATAAAAAAGAAAAGAAATTCGTCAAAAGCATTCTTAGAATCTATAAAAGCATACCAAATAAGGTGCACAAATACCTGATCATTCCTATACACTTGACATGTCAATAGCATCTACCAACTTTCCACTGAAAATTTGGAAGCGTTGAAGCATGTTAATCTCATCCTGTTCCACAATTTGTTTGAAGAATTTAAAGAATTCGTAAACAAAGAATAAAGTCAACGTTTTACTTGGTCGTTTGTCATCCACCACCACTAACGAGTCATTCAAAAACCGTCTGAGTCTGAATGGAATTCACAGAGAATCAAAGGAAATTCCTACTAATTTTTTCATTTCTACACCTTCCGCAACCGATCTTCTAAAGTATAGCACAAAAGAACCTATTATACTACTCATACTGTTTAACAGGTAGTTAGCAGCTAATATAAACAAAGAAAATGAAAGGTGTTTTGAATTAATACCAATATCAACCTTGAACAGGGAAATAATGAGACAAAATCATCAATTTCGACTTTTACAAAATACCTGTAAAAATTATGCAGAAATAGTTAAAGTTGAATAAAATTATGTGTTGGGTTTAAGATACAAAAACTTCCAGACAGACAAAATATTTAGTGGTAATAATGACATTAAAATTCCCAATCACAGTTCTATTAGTGCTAGGCTATTGTTATTACTTAAATGATTTCCCTGTTTTATTCTTCCCTGTAACCTTTGAACTTTTCAAATGCCAACAACATCCCTTTCCTCGTCTACTTAGACATACAAAAGCATACCTGTTTTGTTTCTTTAAACGTTTACATCTTACTAGGTGGTGAAATTGTAAACATGAGATGATGACTTTTGCCGGTGGCTTAAACTTTAACTTCCTTTACAAAATTATTACATGTATGGAAGAGCAATTTTTCATTTTAAAGAGTTTTTTGTTTCTCATTTCCTTTCTCGCTTTTTTATTCTCAGACTTTACAAACTTAAACGAGCAAGCTGTTTTGGTAAGGGTAAATATGCTTTCGTCGTTTCCCATCGTTAGCCAGTTATGCCTGCTTGGTGGAAATTACATTACTTTCCGTTTCTTCAAAAAAAACATTTTTCTTAAACGTCAGCGCTATAAACATTTTTTTCTTCCTAGAATAAATGTAGTCATTGTAAAAATGATCTTGTAGTGTGTAGGGTAAAAGCATATACAAAAGTTTTAAGTTGGGAGTTGCAATATTCATATCAAAATGAATGTACATGAAAATAAAGGGATCAGTGTCAAAAGGCAAAATGTAATGAAATTCTATAAAACAATCCATTTTCTTGAGTGATACAATACACTTTTAATAAATTGAAAAACGGATAATTCAGTGGAATTGTTTTCATTAAAAAAGAAGGATATAAATTTGAAAATGGATCCAATCTCGAAATTACTTGCTGAAAACATTGTGCTGCTGTAGTTTCTTTGTAAGCATACAAAGTTGAAAGTTTAGGTAAGTACCTTGTTATCATTTCAGAAAATTGTTCATGTGAATGATAAGTCAAACTTTACACATTTTCAAGCCATACAAGCAAATTATTTGCTTTGTTTAACATTCAACTTCTGTACTACCTACTCAATCAGTTTATTTTGTTCAGTAATTTGCCATCAAATCTAACCACCCACACATAATTGAAATGCATAGATTTATACGTATAACCTAGACCATTCTGGACATACAGCATACAATTTATTTCAAAAGTTTAAAAGCATTTCAGGGTATCGTGCAAGGCTCGTTTGTAATATACTTATGCATATATAGTAGTGTGCTGTTGCTGTATGTATTTACATAATTTTGGTAAAAGTATAAGAGTGAAAGTGAACAAGCCTGAAACATGTTTTCTAAAAAAATTCAGACATTGTATTGTATTTTATGCTACGTGGATAGTTAGGTATGTTAAAGTCACTTCTAATTTTAGAAAACTTTGCACAGTCATTCACGGTTTGTAATCTGAGATTCCAATTAGTAATATAATGAATTGTAAGAGCTGAAGCAGCTGCAAACTGCAATTCCATTGAAACTTATTTATAAACTATGAAGTACATATACATGTGACGAATTTTATTAAACATCGTTTTAGAATTTATTAGTTCAAGTACAACTAAAATACTTGACACTCGTTGCTAATATTTCCATATAGTAATAATAGTAATAACAGTTTGTACCTTCTTTAGGACAATTAAATTCAGTGAATTCATTGCCTTGATATTTAATTTAGATATATAATTTGTAGGTTCGGCAAAATATGCAATTTAAAAAAAGACGTGTTGCAAAAAGGTTACGAAAATGACCATTTTGAAGAATATAGGTGCGCTAAAGAAGGTACATATGTACTTTAAGCGTTTTTGCAGATTTACGCAACTTACAAGTTAGTTTGTGACTATGAATGAATAACAAATGCGAACATAGCGTCCTTTCGTTTTGATGAACAGATTTCTAGTAAAATGGAACTGTTACAATGATAAATTTCTGACTAAAAAATACAGCACTGTTTAGCCGACAGTTTTGCAATCAAAGAAAGTATTGTGTAAAGTTTCACCAAACCGAAAACAAAAATACTCTTTCCAGTTCCTAATTGGGTTAGTTTAGAAAAAAAGAAGCATATAATATGCGTTATGCAGTCAGCTTGTACAATATAAATATTGGATGAAAGTTGTATAATATGTTATCATTTAACTTTTCTTTGAATTCTGTTTATTCAATTTAATCAACACATTTGAAATGTTAAAAGGCTAATAGTTGGTACGAGAAGAAAAGTGTGGGAAAAAAGAAGAAACTTACAACGAGCATATGTACAAGGTCGAGATTTTTTCCAGTGAATAATAGATGAAACGAGAATGCAATAGAAAGCTGTATTGTAACACTACAAGATAAAATCTTTTAGTTCATGGGAATTTGTGAGCATGCATTACATTTACACTTGGTACGGTAAAATTCAGGGAGGAAATCAAAAAAAGAACTTGAGCTAGAGCTTTTAAGAGTCTTTCTTTTGCAATCCGATTTTTTCTTTCCTTTTTCCAACGTACAATCAATCACCCTTGTCACTGCTCTCCTATTTTAAACAAGACTTTTGCACGACTGTAAAAAGAAAATCACTTGTGTGCTTACAAAAGTCCGATAATATGAAGTGCTTACTGTGCAGCAAATAAGTATTTTATAATAGCAAGCTGTATCATGAATTTTTATCTTAAAAGATTATGGAGGCCAAATCGTTTGAAGTGTTCCCTCGCTGTTGCTACTACTCCAACCCAGTTTTCTTCACCATCTCATTTGGGAAAAGGTCGTAATACAAAAAATGGGATTCTTGTAAACATTAGTAGTCACGATGAATGTAATAAGCGATAAATGTTTTTTCCTGTTACGATATGTGACTTTTTCAATTTAAAAATTGATTGTTATTAAATTATCGTAATTTCCTTTACTTTTATGCTCAAGTTCCCGAAAAAAGCCAGAGCTACGCAAGACTAGGCAAAACTTGGCATTTAGGCAATGCCATTTTATTATTCCACACAGGCAATTTGGAAGACTTGGCTTGGCTCAGGTCTTCATCGCATAGATAGAAAACACCAAGTAGATAGAGAGAGAGGCACAGGAGACAGGAACTAGCCTTAAATACTATTTCGGAAATCTGATGTGACGTGTGTAGTAACGTTGTCTGATGAGTGCCATCTTTATCTTGTGCAACTGTGATTTCATGGTATGGTCATGTGGAAAAATAGATTAAATGCCACATAACTACAAATAATGCTGTGACAATGCTATTTTTGTTCCGTCCGATGACCACTACTACTACTACTGCTACACCCACGATTAGATACTGCATCCTTATATGTACTAACAAAGCAGATAATAGGCAGCTCTCAATAAATAATTGAAATTCATCAGGATTCATCCCAAAATATCTGTACATATCTCCCACCCTGTATATTTTTGCCTTTCCTTATTCCGAAAAGGATCGACTACAAACACTGTGAAATTGGTACAAACAAACGTAGGAATACCCAATGTCAATGGTACTTTAACGGCTTTTATTCTATGCGTAAACCCAATTTACTATGGCTTGATCGCTAAAACACTTTCAGTTAGGAGCACTATAACGTTTCATCCATACGTATATGTCTGTATCAACTCCAGACTGATCTGATGGTAGGAACATTCAGTCAGATTTTTTTATTGAGGGTACGTAATAAATGAGAATTTTTTATTATAGCGAATCAAATAAGTTTCTCAGTGAATCATGACAAGCCAGTGAGCATATCAAGTGTTTAGCTCACTAAAAGTTTACCAACTTGGTGTACACAAACTTATAAATTGTGATCACGAGTAGAACTTGCTATATTCAAGTTGGCACATGATTTTAAGAAATAGAAAGGTAAGAGGTTTATGCACAAAAAGAGCAGCATGATTATATAAGTTTCGCAACTTTCCCCATCCTGGCATGGGCTACCACTCATGGGGTTTCCCTTTCCATAAATTTTCCAGCAGCCAAAGTAAATGCAGTGACAACTGATACTCCATTCCCAACTAATGTTTGCCTTCTCGTCGGACGGAACTTATGTATTGTTCCATTTATGCAAATAGTTTCCGACAGCTGAACAAAAATATAGTACTCGAATAAAAGCTGAAAACTTTCTCATATTTATGTGGAATAAGTAGATATTAAAAGTAAATAAATATCTCCCTCGTTGAGCCAATTAGGTATTTTAATTTCAGTTTTAAAAAAAAGAAAATTAATTTTTAAAAACTAAGAATGGATGAAAGCCAATATTGGATAACACAGACAACAGAGTAAATAAAAATAATTTGTAAATATAGCAGCTGCATGCATGGAAAGTTGTCGCACAGTGCCCTGCTCTAAGCATTTGACTAGTTGTTCTATATTTATGTTTCAAACTAATAAATACCAAAATTTGAACTAGTCGTTTTGTACAGAGATATATGATAGTAGTATACAAAATGACTAAAGACCAGGGCAGTAGTGGATATTTAGTGGACCGCGCTCTGTAAGTTCCATTCGTTCGTACAGAATCAGAGTGGTAGCGTAAGAAATGTGATATCGTACATTCCATCTCACACTTTTTCTTTTGTTACTTACACCAGTTTATCTCCTATTATGTTAAGCCATCACAAAAACGGTTTAGTAAACAGAAGGAGATAAATATGGATGTATTTTCTTCCAATTACACACACACAAAGAAATGAATTGTTGAAGCTGAGCCAAAAACAACGCTTGGATGCCAACAAGACAAAAAATTGAATTAAGTTGGGTTCTCCTATTAGTTCCATTGGGAAGAAATGGAAATGCAAAAAAATCTTTAGAATAATACTGAAACTGAATGAATCACTACTGTTTGCTGCAAGTCCTCTGTCTACTTGCAATGCTTTCTCACAAAATAATTTACAAAAGATAAAGGATATTACTTTTGTAAAGTAAATACACAGGATACGTGCTTGTCTGTCAAACGCTGCATATCTTTTACATACGCGTTTAAATAAGAAACGCACAGGGCGTCACTAAATGAATGTCGAGGGTGTTTCTTCTTATAAGGAGAAAAGTTTTGAGGAACATGCCAAGTTAACAAAAAAGCAAAATTTCAAGGTTCACTGCAATTTATTTACTTGTATACAAAACTTCAAGTTGCACATTTACAAAATTATATGTACATAATTCAGCACACGACACTTTATTTCATGTGCTATATAGTATTCATGATAATGTTTTTTCTACTTTGTACGCTTTCCCCGTAAGAAAAATGCATGTTATAAAACTTGCACAGATAACTACATTAGCAAGCAAGCAAAGCAATTGCATTCTTCTAAATCATTTTGCTGCTAAAGCAAAGCAGCTCTTGCCTAGAAAGAATAACTCGAGTGGGGGAATGAGAAACAGGGCAAAAACAGTGCTTCCACCACCGGCACTGCCTGGTATCCGGAGGAATGACTCCGTGATACATAATAAATTACTGCAGGAAAACTACTTTGATGCGAACGGGCCGTAAAAAGTGGTGCAAGAAAGGGGAAAAGAAAATGGGAGCAAAACCTACAAACTAAATTTTTGGTTTACTGATAAAAAAAATAAAAGTAGTACATTCAAGGGATAGTTCTCATGTATTCATGTTTTGGCAAATTATTTGCATCTCTTCTCAGCAAAAAAGGACAGTTCATGTCAGAGCTAATGTGGTGTGGCGGTTAGTCTCTTACTCATTCGCTACAACATGAGCATCCAGTCGAGACTGGAAACGTTTTTTTCATCACCGACACCGAACAATGAATAATGCTTTCCTTAAACCATTTAATGATAGTGACTAGGGAGGGATATTTCAGATTTACACACAGCTTGTGAACTTTTTGTATACTTCTCTTTTAACCTTTTAATGATAGGCATGCTTACTGCTCGGCAATA
>JAHZMT010003871.1:0-16155 GCA_027743785.1 Sinhomidia bicolor
CGTTGGACAATGGTTGAATTGCCTTGCCAAAGAGTAACGTTTACAAAGGGACATGCCGTCGTTTTAGCTTCGGGCAACCAATTGTAGGATTTAGCTGGAAATGAAAACACTATATTCATATTTTTCTCAAAGGCACGGAAATCGTCAAATAAAATACTAATCAACTTGTAATATTCATACAAACAACTTGAAACGGTTCCACAAAACGCAGCACAACATAGTCCTGTGGATTTGTTTTAACCAAATAGTCGCACCGGTTTACTTTATAGTAAGTCTCATGTGCCACCCAAGTCCAGTATCTTCCTGTGTTTAAATTATAATGTTGATCTGTATAGCTAAGATGTGCAGAGCGTATAACTCCCGAGGATTGATCAAAGACGCCCCCACAGAGAGAGTACCAGTACAGAGTAAATCCATCTCCGTTCAGATTCTGATTTGATTTAAAAATGACTCTGACACTGGTGCTTGTTGTGTTAATCGATGGAGGCAATTGCCGACCGCAGAATTTTCCCAATGAGTTCCAGTGCAAACCCAACTTTGAAAACACCTGGTTAACATATTTAACATGTACAAATGTTAAAATTAACAGATTAAAAAGCTAGTCATTTAGTTCAGATTTAATCTTTAAGATTATAATTTTACCTCAACATAGTCATTTGTGCAATTTGTTGAAGTTTCAATATCGAAACGACCATGAAAAACTAGATTTACGACGTAGCCAAGCACGGTTTCAATTATCCATTCGCATTCCATGTTGTGCTGATAGCGACTTCCATTTACAATCTTTGGCGAGCCAAGTTTACCCACTTTTGTGTGCAACACGCCCCCACAACTGTTTCCAGTAGCCTGTTCCAATCCAATGCTAAAACCTCGTCTGCCTCCATCTCCATTTCCGTCCGAGTGAAACTCAATCCACATGTGATTAGACATGGATACCAACTCGTTTGGCATGGACGATCCACAAAATTGCCCTAAAACGGGTGACGTTTGGTATTTTCCGTTTCGAATAACTATATAGTCTCTATCACAGTTTCCACCACTGTCCACATGGTCGTCCATGTCCAAATCGAAGAACGTAACTTTGATTCCATAGCCGGAATTCCATTCTGCAGGAAAGTCTATTATCCAAATACATTCAGTATCAACTGGATACGGTGAGGGATAATTCAAACTGGTTATATTTCCATCAGCGTCCACTTTTCCACCACATGGAAGCGTACGATATGACAAACTGAATGTTGAGTTGGTATCAGTTGTCTACAATTTGTAGCATTTTTTCCAAAATTAAACCCCACTCCTAATACGTAAATTTGTTGAACAATGAAGTTTGACATAAGTCAAAGCAGTAATTTCTATAACCCGTACCATGTATTCCACATACAGCATACTTCCATGAAAATACACATTTTCATTAGAGATGGACCCACAATATCTGGTCGTGTCCCAATTGAATGAATTTTCTGCAATATTATTTAAAATGAAAATCAGTAATTAAAAATATTTGCTTATATTGTGCATTGGCATTATGTAACTACGACTTACCTTCCGTTGTAAATCTAACAAAACCGTTTATGCAATAAGTTTCCTTTGCTCCCCAGCTTGGAATCCTCAAATCTTTGATAGTTACAATGATTGTGCCATTAGTAATGTCAAGTGCCTCACTGCCGCCTTCATCATCACCAATAGGAGCAGCAGCAGTTTTCCATCGACACACCAAACTGTTTGTTTCTAGTGGAGTAGCAGTGGTTGTGTTGGGAGAAGAAATATTTCCTGTCCCGAAGGGTAGATCGCCTCCGCATATAATTGGCAAGTCAGTTGTGTAGCGAAGCTTGAAGCCGCGATTAAGGGGTGAACCATCCGTGTAATAAATTATTTGAACTTCACCCGTAGTGGACTCAACCGGGGCGGGTAGCGAAGAGCCACATATGGTTTGATTGTAAAAGTAACCCCGTCTAAGGTAATAAGAATCGGTGTGTTGCGCCTGAAAAATTATTAGTACGGTATTAATAATTATTATTATTAGTATTATTAGAAAAAATTAGTAATTATTATTATCAAATTTAATATTTGATATTAAAAGAGACAATTTTCATAAAGTTTTTTTTGTTTTACTATAAAATAGCCATGCGGATAGCAATCACTTCTCCCAGAGGTTCTAATAGGTTCGCTCATTTGGAAATCAATAAACTCTAGTCTAACTCTTCTTCCTGGTGGAGCAATAATTTTCCACGAGCAATACCGATAATGGGGATATGCTTGTGGGTAGCTGGTGGATTGAATAAAACCTGTTGGCGTCCTCAGCTCTTCTCGACAGTCTGCAAGTTTTAGTTAGCAACAGTTCTTGCTATTTGTTAAAATTAAAATTTAAAATTTAACAAATAAAATATTCTATTTCAACGTACCGGTATAGGTGCCATAATACTTTATCGTGAATCCAATTTTGGGTCCTTGGGTTTCCCTAATTCCGTCACTTGTGAACCGAATTTGAATATGATTGTAGCCTGTTTCGATATTAGAAGGAAGAACACCCTCAGCCTGGCCGCATACTGTCCAGTTTCTTGCAGGAATATTTGCTGTATTAAATGTTGAATGAATTTGTATGGACTACATGAGTATTATTTCTTCAACATATTTAAATTTAAATCCAGTAATTGTAGAATCCCTTACCAAGTGCAGTTTCGTTGTCTTGGTATCGGGTGATGACAATTTTATCTCTGGTACAGTTAGCATCTTCACCACCCAGGTTGAAATTTTCAAACCTCAAATCGAAGGTATACCACTTGGACCAGAGAGTCCATACGCAGTCTACGTTAACATCGTAGGCAGCGGGATATCCTGGTGAGAATATTTTGTCAGCTGAACCCCAAGAGAGAAAATGCGTTCCTCCACAAGTAGCTAAAAGTAGAAACAAACACTCAGTACTAGCTTTTCTTTTTAACATCTTCAAAAAAAGTAATTAAATACTTAACCTATTTTCACATCCGCTTTTAATCCATCCCTCTGATCCAAAAGATTTGTGTAATAGCGCACATATAAAATATTTCCTGTGGATTTTTTGGTTGGTGGTGTGTTATAACAATAGGTGCCAAGTAGTGGAGAAATATGTGTACCACCATCCCTTATTTCAACACCTGCATCGTCACATCTAAACACATAAAAAATAATTCAAAGTAGTAAGCTAGCATCTTCGCGTATAGGTACTTAAACAGTAAATGAAATTACTCCATATAGTACTATGATATAGTAACAAATTACCTCCACGAAGATGTCGTAACTGAAAACGTATTTGGGAAGGTTATTTGTATCGCCTCTCCTTGTGGTGCTTGTATCACCCATTCGCATTCTGTATATGGCGGAGGTGGCTGAGGAAAATTTGGGGATTGAAGTGTTGTGTTTGGGGCATTGTGCGAAAGCTGTACAATTCCTCCACATCCGAGTGGAACTTCCTCGTAAGTAAATGAAAATCCCTACAACAAAAATTGTAGTAAAGTTTTTGAAAACGTGGGACAATGTCTTTAAAACTTTTATACGGATTGTTTACCTTTCCTCCCTCTGTTATGGATGTAAACTGTACAAAAAGATGATTTCCAAATGTTTCCAGTGGTGCTGGCGCTGTATTACCACAATACCGTCCGCTACCAATGAATGGTGACTCCTGATTAGCACCATTTCGTAGCTATGTATATAAAAAAATATTTAAATATAAATAATATAAAAATTTTTGCTTGATTTAAACTTTGCATCTTTAAACATTTAAAGTTTTGTGCTAAAAATTACAATGAGCTTGTCGCTTCCGCACTGGCCTCCTCCACCGCTGTAAATGCCAAAACTTGAATTGAATGCGACACGAATTGTTCTGCCAGGCCGTACGACAATGTTCCAAATGCAGTTTGACGCAACATAATTGTTGGGATAGTTTGGACTGGCTATTACTCCTCGTAGATCCCGCATGTATCCTCCACATGCTGTTAAAAAAAACCAGCAGAGAAGCAGTTGTAGAAATAATAATATTTAATAATATTTTTTAAATGTCAGTAATTACAGTTTTTACCGGTTTTTAAAGTAAAATTAAATCCTTGCCCTTCCCACCATTCATTGGTTTTGAATACCACTCGCAAATAACGTCCCGAAGACAAATACGTATTGTTCTGCTCACCATATTGACATATAGTCTTGTTCAGTTCGTATGTGGGTAGTCCACTTACACCTGTTATTGTTATAATTATTTTTTGATTGTAATATTACGACAAATATATATGCATTTGCATCATTAGTCAAAAGTAAAATAAGTTAGTTAGTTTCAATCAACTCAAAATTATTTTTTCCATACCATCGTATAATTCAACTTTATCGTTCAGACATGATGGCCCACCCCAATCCAAGCTAAAGGACTCAACTCTAAGGCTAATTTTGGAGTTTACCGCAGCGTCAAAATTCCATTCACAGTTGAGATTTGGCTGATATGAATTCGGAAATCTGGGACTGGTCAGGGTTGTTGCATTGGTAGCGCTTAAGGAATAATTTCCACCGCATCCTGTAAAAAAATGTAGAGAGAAAAAAATTAGCATTAATAGATAGATGCTATAAGTATTTCTCCCTAACGCAACATAATCATATTTCAAATTAATTATTTTTACATCATACCCGTGATATTAGTTTGGAATGGAGCACCTTCCGAAGGTTGTTGCACTTGTTGCCACCTCAGTTTAAAGGTATTGTACCAAGTAGTTCTATAATATTCTATGAACACAACGTTCCCTGTAGAAGTAACAGGATCAGGAGTGGTTTGGCTGCAAGTCCGCAGTAAAACTGGGGAGTTGATGTCGTACCCATCGTATATCTACAATGATGACAGTTTTCATATTTAAATATTAAAACCTTATTTTGTGCTAGGTTAACACAAGTGTAAATTTACCGTAATTTTTTCAGAGTACTCGCAGTCATCATTTTCGTAAGAGTCTAGTCCATAGTCATCGAAGGAAAGCTGCATGGCGTAAGATTGATTAACTGTTATAAGCCAGGTAAAAGTTCCTGTGCCAGGGAACGGAAATGGGTACATTGGAGATGATACTTCACCAGAGGAACCGGACAACTCCACACCATGAACTGTATCAAAATTTAAAATTGGCAAATAAATAAATTCAATAGAGTTTCTAATTACAACATACAGTTTGTAATTTCGCCACGCACGTAAATTGAAATCAGCCCAAAATCCAGGTGCTTGTCCTTCTCCGTCCGTTCTAAACAGAATCCAAATTTTTTTGGAGACTGTTATGTTGCTGGGAATGTCATTACCGCAGTAATGCCCTAATAAAGGACCTGAAGCACTGTCCTCGTGGATTTCGACAAAATCACTGTTACAGAATTCACTTGTCTCCAGTTCAAATCTTCGGAAAGATAGTTGCACTTTATTTCCTGGTGATGCTTTAATCGTCCAAATGCATTCCGCATTTGCGGGGTATCCATTGGGATAATTGGGACTAATAAATGAACCGTTGGCAGCCATTATCTCACCCCCACAAGCTATGACAGAAGAAAATAATTATTGCAATGAACAATAAAGTACAAAACAAAACTATATAAAAAATTTGCACCAATAAACAAGTAACCTGATGATGACTGCGAATAAACTGCACGAAAACCATGTCCTCGATATTCTTCTCCAAAGACACGGATAATCATTGCATTGCCACGACTGGTTAAAGTTGGCGGTAATGGTCCATTATTGCAAGTCCTGTACAGGGAAGGTGCTTCGGAGTCTTCCCCATCAAGCACTTCTACATAACTTGAAGAACAATTTTGGTCGTTATATGAAAAATCCAGTATGTGTGTGAAGGTTAAAGATATGCGCGCATCGGGTGAATCGGGTGCTACGATAATCCAGCTGCAATTTATAGAACGGGGCGGGTTTCCTGGAAAGTTGGGGGTTGAGATTACACCCGACTCTTCTGTTAAACGTGCTCCACATCCCTGAGTATAATAAGTAAAAAAAACTTGTAAAAACAACTGTAACCATTTGAAATTAACTCTTCTTTATTTACACGACTTACCTGTACATAACGTGCTTTAAAGCCTTTCCGTACCGTTGACGACCCATCCGTTCGCAAACGCACGAGCATGGACGACCCTGTCGATTTTATGGTCACTGGGTTAGGTAAAGAGTTACCACAGTGCCCAGGTAGCAGAACTGGGGCACTGTCAGACAGCCACCTGGTATCGTACACCTAAACAAGTTTAACCAAATTGCATGGAATACGTACTACTAATTAATTATTATTATAATATAGAAAATGCTTTTGTTTTTTCAGTTTTCAGACTTAATTATTTACTAACGGTCACATAGTTATTGGTACAGTTAACGTCCCGCGCTAAATCAAACTCCTCAAAAGTCAATTCTACAACGTGATTTGGATCCACGGTAATTGTCCAGAAACAGTCCTCATTTTGATCATAGTTTCCTGGGTAGTTGGGACTGTGAATGAAGCCAGAGGTGGTTTTAAACGTTCCACCGCAGCCTCCAGGAATTTGATACACATAAGCGGAAAAGCCTTTTGCAGTATATGTTTCATCACTGTAAAACTTTATGTACATGGTGTTTCCATGACTAGTTAACTCTCTGTGCGTTTGAAAGTTATGAATTGTTTCACAAATTGTGGTTATTAACGGTGAGTTCTCGTCAGGTCCGCCACGCACCTTGAGATAAGTTGAAAAAGAGAGAAAGAAAAAAAAGTAAATTTTTGCATAGCATGTCTCAAAAAATACACACAAAAATGTATAATATTTTCCAGCTTTTTTTACCATTAATCCATCATATTCGCAATTATTATTATGCTCAATGTCCAACTCGTATATGGTCAATTGTACTTTTGTACCAAGTGCGGTGGTCACTTGCCAAATGCATTCTACGTCTGTAGTGTATTTTCTAGGATAACCGGGACTTGTTAAGTAACCATAGCTGCCAACAATACGGCCCCCACATCCTTAGAATTCATTACATGCGCATTAATTTATGAACTGATTTTCACTGCTTATCAACATCCAATTTATAAACATCAGCAAATGTAAATGAGTGTTGCTTACCATGCTGTACCCACTCCAGTCGGAACCCGTTGCCTGCATGACTGTGATCGGAAACAAAGGAGACGGAAACTGTAATGTAAATGAGTTTTGCTTACCATGCTGTACCCACTCCAGTCGGAACCCGTTGCCTGCATGACTGTGATCGGAAACAAAGGAGACGGAAACTGTATCTACGTTTGAGGTCACTAAACGAGGACGATTTGTTCCACAGTAGGTTCCCAGAATCGTTTTACTCTCTGGATTACTTCGCTTCCATTCACTTATCTGCAAATAATATTTATTTATAAACCGAATAGAAATTATTTTTGTCCGATGGTTGGTGGGAGTAACTTGTCAGATGTTCCATTTGAACAACTCACTTGAATAAAATCGTAGCTGCAATTTCCTCGGAATGGTGCTTCAACCTCAAAATGGGAAAAGGACATATTCACCTTGTTCCCTTTAGATGCCTGAATCACCCAAGTGCAGTTTCTATTGTGAGGGTATGCATTTGGAAAATTTGGACTTTCTATCACTCCTTGAAGTCCCTTCAAAACTGTGTTGCAACCTGCGATGTTGGTAATGAAAATATGTATCTTTGTCTTTAAAAAATCTTAAATATTACTCCATTTTACAGTGACAAACCTGTCCGATAATTTAATTTGAATCCTCTTCCGGTTCCGCCAAACACTCCAACGACAAACTTTACCGTGATAGAGTTGGTTGTTGATTTTAGGGAGATGATGTGATCTTCCGCGCAAAATTTTCCTAATGAGCGCGACCTTGTATCGCTGCCATCGAAAACCTCAACTCTATCTCTTAAGCAACTACTGGAACCCGAGTAATGAATAATGTCAATGTCTACAAAATTAATTTGTACGACGCTTCCGGCATTCACTTTTATTTTCCAAAGACATTCCAGTCCACCCCCGGAAGATGAGGGATAATTTGGAGATGAAATGGCGCCGCTCGGACTATTTATAAGAATTCCTCCGCAGCCTAAAAAGGGTATAGAATGGTTCCATATTTGTAAAATCTTTTAATTTGCTTTTATTCAATTTTTTGACTTAAATATATATATATACCAGTTGAAGTGGCATCCCAAATGATGTTAAATCCTTTTCGCGTGATAGATGAGTCCGTTTTAAATTTGAGATATAACGAGTTTGAAANAGTGGCGTCCCAAATGATGTTAAATCCTTTTCGCGTGATAGATGAGTCCGTTTTAAATTTGAGATATAACGAGTTTGAAAACGACGGAATTATAGTGGGTGGAGGAGAGTCTCCGCAAAATTTTCCGATAAGGGGAGAAGTAGAAAATTGACCGTTTCTGAACACGCAGCATGTTATTAGTTAAATTATATTTGTTTTCAGCATTTTATCTAAAAAATTCGAGATAATTTACTATTATTTTGTTGTAAATTGAAAAAATGCAATGTACCTAATCTCCAAAACATCAAATCTACAGCCTGATCCTGCCTCCATTTCAAAATCTGTAAAATTTAGTTCTATTTGCCTTCCTCGGGGTGCAGTGATAACCCAAATGCAACTCTTACTGTTTAGGTAATTTTGGGGGTATCGAGGTGATTTGATAACGCCGTATTCAGTAAAGTAGTTTCCTCCACAAGCTAAAAAGGAAAAATGATAACGTACGTGTGTCTATTAGCATTTTAAACCGAAATTTATAATTTTCAACAAAGACAAAATCACTTTAAACGCAAATCATACATGTTGAGGCATTAAGGAATCTATAGCTGGCTGAAAAGCCATCCATCGCCAAACTGTGATCTGACTTGAAAATTATCGTCATAGTTGTATCCGTCGAGGTTAATTGTGGTGGATGATCATTGCCGCAGAACCTGACATTGAAAATGTTACATTAATTTTTTAATGGCTTACATTTTTCAGAGATGGAGTGTAATGTATATATGTACATGTAATAAAAACCTACTGCCCAATCAAACTTCCATTTATAAATGCTGTTGAGTTGTCATAAATTTCCACCACGTCCCACACGCAATTTGTACTACTTTCAAGATTGAAAGTGTTCCACGTAAGTCTAACCACCTCTCCAGGTTTTCCGCGAATAACCCACATGCACTGAACTCCATGAGGATACACCTCTGGATGTCCTGGCGAGGTGATGGTACCGTCGGAGCCGCGTAAAATACCACCACATCCTGTCTCAAAAGTCGTGTAATTTGCCAAGAATCCTTTATTCTGAACGGATCCGTCTGTTTTGAAGCGTAGCCATAAATAATTGTAGGATGATGTAATTAACGGAGGAGCAGACTCTGGCGGTCCACAGTAATGCCCGATTAGGGTTGAATTTTCAGTGTCACCATCCCTTATCTTTAAGATTAAAAAATATATGTATCACTTTGCCCCTGTGCGTAATAATGATACCTCACAGGTACATACCTACACTAAATATAAATATGCACGTACTTCCAGATAGTCAAATATGCAACTTGTATCCGTGCCTGGTTCAATGTCAAAATCCTGAAATTGTAAATTGATTCCAGTTCCGGCGGGTTGGTTTATAACGTACACGCAGTCCCGGTGTTTGGGATAGTTATTTGGATAATATGGCGATCTCAAAATACCAGACGGAGTAGTTGCTTCTCCGCCGCAACCTAAAACAACAAAAGTGCAAATGCACAAAAATGGCATTTTCATGGCGACATGTAGTTTGTAAGTGCTCTCCTTACCAACTTCATATTTGGCAGAAAATCCTCCTAATGCAACTGACTCGTCCGATTTAAATCGAACAAACATTTGATTTCCAGAAGATTTCAGTGAAGGGGGAATACTGTTGCCACAAAAACGACCCATCAGTGGACTGTCCAGTGAAGAGCCATCATGAACCTTTAGAAATGATCAGACTTTTTTTATTTTAGTAATTAACCAATAACTATGGCTTCATAACCAACAAATATTTTTTACCTCAACAAAATCATAAACGCATCCACCATAACTTCTTTCTAGTTCAAATGTCAAAAATATCAAGCTAATCTTATCATCTCGTGAAGGTAGGCGAATTAGCCAGTCGCATTCCAGTCCATGTGCATAAGGTTGGGGATGATGTGGAGACGAAAATACTGCCGTGGCAGAAGTGAGAAGACCACCACAACCGGGAATACCGGGCACTTCAGTGTAAGAAATTAGAAAGCCTTGAGCAGAGCTGGAGTCGTCAGAGTGAAATCTAACAGTGAGGTAAGGCCCTGTTGATGTCACAGGGGCAGGTGTTGAGGTGTCACTGCAAAGCTTCTCCAAAACAGGTGCATTGTCTTCCAGCCCATCGCGAACTTCGATATAATCGTAAGAACAGTTTGGATGTGTTTCCAATCGAAATGCGGCAAAAACGAGCTGGAGTCTCTTTCCAAGTGAAGCTGCTCTGATTTGCCAAACGCAGTCACGGTCATGTGGATAGTTTCCTGGGTAGCCGGGGGAACTAAATGAGCCATGGCTTTGATTTTGAAGCACTCCTCCACAAACTGGAATAAATTTGTGACAAAAAGTACATACTGCAAAAAAGTTAGCTAATCAAAACTTCTGGCTTTACTAGTAAATTACCAGGTTCTGATGTATTCCAACTGAGTGCAAATCCCAATCCGTCAATGCTGTGATCCGATCGAAAAGTGATATGCAATATGTTATGTGTAGAGAAGATGCTGTCTCCTCCTTGTGGAAGCTCTTGACCACAAAATCTTCCTAACTGCGGAGATTGAGCATCAATTCCATCTCGAATCTGTAAAGAAACGAATATTTTTAAAAGCTCTGAGTGTACATGCTCATCTGTTATTTTTTAAATAAATAAATGTCAATGATGATGATATGTACCTCTACATAGTCAAAAGAGCAGCTAGACCCACCCTCCAAATGGAAACTGGAAAATGTGACGTTCAAAACCTTGCCTACGATCGTACGCAGCTGCCACTCGCATCTAGTATTGTGGTCATAACTAGATTGAGTTTGTGGAAAGCGTAGTGTTCCTTCTTGTGTATCTAGTATACCTCCACAACCTGAAAAATGAATTTGAAAATTTGTCATGTAAATTATCTTCTTAACGATTTTTTAAAAAGTGTAAACTAATTACTTTCCACTTGTCGTTCACAAAGATCTCCAGTAAATTCACTTGAACAAGTACAAGTGAAGGTGGTGCCAGCAGCGGATGTAGAACGACATATTCCTCCATTTTGACATGGTTGACTAAGACAGGGATCGCTCCTTGTGGCGCAAGTAGAGCCTTCAATTTGATAATAAAACGCTTCTAGTTTCATGATCTAACTTGGATTGAAAACTTTGATTAAAAAATACTTACCAATGAATCCCTGAACACAAGAGCAAGTAAATCCTGCTCCTCCATAAGAATGACACACGCCACCATTTTGGCACGGATTGGAACTGCAAGGATTTACTCCAGGTGCAACAACAGGTTGCACACCCGTTCCACTTCCACTCGGAGTATGAGATATCATACATCCATGAAGACCCATTCCGGATCCAGTGTAGCCAGCGGGACAAATACACTGCACAAAGCTTTGTCCAATGACTTAAAAGTAAAACGTGAGTGGTAATTTTTTTTAAATAGCGTAAACACCATTTCTGTAATTTGCAAAAAAAGTCTATCTAAAATGTACCAGGATTCTCCACGCAACGGGCTGTTGGATAACATCCACCATTACTTACATGACAAATGCCGACATACTGACAGGTTACTCCGTCACCCATGTAACCCGGCGGGCAGGTGCCACAGCTCCTAGAGCCCTGTAAAAATTAATTTGCTTCTTTGTACCTACGATTGTTCTGTCAAACTAATTACGTGACTGACTGGGATTATAATTACCACACAAATTTGTTATTTAATTTAGCAAAAGTGAAATACTAAAGCTTATCATACAATGATACAATACATGTGCATGACAGGGTGCAAGTGTTAAGCTACCAAGAGGGCAAGGTCCACAAACGTAGGATCCCTGAGTATTAATGCACATAACAGGTGGATTGGTGGAACATGTAGCGTGATACTGAGAGGAGCACTCGTTAATATCACGCATGCAAGTTGGAGATCCTTCACTTCGCTGCCAGCCCTGTATGGATATAATTGTTTAATAAAATGCTTGTAAGATTATAGCTTTATACCTATGCAATTTTCAATATTAAAAATTTTTACTTTTTATAGTTTAGTGTGTATAAGTCTTTACCGTATCACAGATGCATGTGTATGCATTTGGACCGGAATGCTGATTAACGCAAATGCCGTGTCCACACATTTCCCAACTTGAGCCACTAGAACAGTCTCCCCTTCGTTTGGTACAGTGTATTCCAGAATAGTCATTTTGACATTGACATCTGAACAGAAAATAGAAACATTAAAGTAGAATCAAAGCAGAGCAGGGCTATTGTTAAAATGTTTGCACATTTATTATGATTACTGGTATGTTCCAGGTTGGTTAATGCACGTTGCCCCATTCTGACAACCAAGCTCTGTTCCCACAAAGTTGGCACAGAATAGTCATTTTGACATTGACATCTGAACAGAAAATAAAAACAAAGTAGAATCATAGCAGAGCAGGGCTACTGTTGAAAATGTTTGCACATTTATTATAATTACTGGTATGTTCCAGGTTGGTTAATGCACGTTGCCCCATTCTGACAACCAAGCTCTGTTCCCACAAAGTTGGCACATTCGTTCACATCTTGATCACACCGTGCGCCCTACAAAAATACAATGTAAAAAAAAGTATTTTTTGCTAACTGCGCAATACTGTGCATATGAAAAATTTTACAGAAAAAAACTAGAAACAACTAGCCTCCCAACCAGATGTACAGTAACACACCGCTCCGTAAAGTGTTGGAATGCATCTTGCTCCTAAATTGAAATATAGCGTATTTTAAATTGTAAACTGTTTCAACGATAAATAATTTCTGGATTTCATGAAGTATTAAAGTTAACAAGCTACAAACGTGTTGTCAAGTAGTAGTAGATTTTTGCATCAATTACCATTCAAACAAGGATTACTTGAGCAGGGATTCTGACCACCGCTTGTTCCCGTACCCTGAAGTTGATTTTCCACCGCTTCTATCTATTTCCCAATAAAATTTCACAAAAGCTACGTAATTTGTAGTCACGTAAAATGGTAGGCAAAATGGAATTTGAAATGAAGAGCAAAAAATGAATAAAAAAAACAGGCAAAACTTACCCGTCGGCGTAACTGCCGTATTCTATTGTTTACACTTCGACTGACCTATAGACAGTAAAAAATACAGAGGCGCTGACTCATATTTGCAAAGGGAAATTGTACATTTAATTTTCATTTAGAAACCTCAGTGGATCCATTATTTGTAGCCACACGACGCTCAACAAGAGTGAGCCGAGTGTCTAAGGTTTCTATTTGATTCAGTCGTTGGACTGTCTGAAAAATGAAAATGATAATTTTTTCTTTAAATTAAGCAGATACGCGTAATAACATTTATTAGTGAATTGAGCAAATAATGCAATACCAATAAAATCAGTTTATACCTGCTCTATGCTTGTCACACGAGAAGAAATTTGCGCAGATGAAGATGACGGAGATCCAAAAATATTTTTAAATGCATCCACTTCTTTTACGCTGTTAAGCATCTATTTCAAAAAATTGCATTTATGTTTTAGGCAGCAATATTTTTAATGCTCAACTTTGCTTGTACATGGATAAGTATATATCCTACTATACTTTTTGAGAACAGTTTAAACTTTAACTATCCTTACCGAGTTTGTCAAATTATTCAGATCTACACTATTGAATATTATTTTGCCATCTCCCCTTGCTTGCAAAACAACATTTTTATTTTCTGCTGGTATAAAATAAATGTGTCCATTTTTCAAATATATTTGGGGCCTGGCAAGAAACAATGAAATTGAATTCAATACTATTATTGTTACATACCAATTGAGAATTTAAATATTTGTTTTTTGTAAATTTCCTTACTGTGCTAGAGGATAATTTAAGGCGTTAACGACTTTTGCAGGCATGCACAAAATGCTGGCAATGCAAACAATCACAGTTATTTTGCAATCCATGAACAGCAACATTTTTGCACTATTTCTGCTGCTGAATGAATGAAACTTGAAAAGAAATCATTTCGATTTACAAAAAAACAGAATATGTTGTAAAATTAATTTGTGGTGAAAAAACATCCACACAACTTATATTTTAGTTGACGTTAGATACATTATTTTTTTGCATTTTTTTAGAATTGCTGAGTTTAAAACAAGTTTTTTTCCCATAAATTGACTTTTTGTATAAACAAATTAAAATTAACCAGAAAGAGTTTTTTTTACAAAAACGTTCGCCTCTTGTATGTGCTCTGGTCAGAATGCGTGTTATAATATGGAATTATATGCTCACCATGGGTATTAAATTTCCTCTAGAGTTTCAAGCTAGGAGTTTTTTGAACAATGAGTAACATAACCCACCCAAGTTTATGAATGATCATATCGAATCGAATCATGATACAAGTTGCTCCATTTCCATAAACATTCTGCACTGGACAGGACAAGTCATTTATGGCGAAACTTTATCCGTATCAATAATTTTTTCACTACTTCTCGTCCCAATGTCCCATAGTCCCATTACGTACGTATTGGGTCTGACACTGAATGTTTTTGAACGAAAAAAATAGAAATATTGTTTTACAATCAGATGATATATGCTTAAAAAATGAATACTCAACAGGGAGTTAAAATCCGCCTTGTTGGCAAAAATTTTGTAGAACAACACAGCCAATTTATGGAACTCAATATGTGAATAGAAAATGGTATATTATATTATTTATTTCGAAAGTCATGTTCAATTTCACAATTTTCAAGTATCAATACATTTAAAAGTCCATATTATGGTAATTGAATATTAAAAATTGAAATATAATTGATAATGGTCAGAGTTAGGTAGGTTGTAGGTACGGTGAAACAAAAGAGCAAACCTTGCTAGTAAAGGTTTAGATTTAAGTTGGATATTCTTTAACTTCTTTGAATGAGTTCAAAAAGGATTTAAAAATTTTAAGTACATAATGTTAAAGTTATTTTCCATATTTTCTTATAAGTCTGCAACAATTACCAATTCGGCAATTAGAGCTTTATACGTTTTATGTATTTAGTAAGTAGCAAACGCTATTGACTAACTTTATGCGGATATTTTGTCTCTCCGTCCGTAACTTGATATCTCAGAAACTAAAAGAGCTACAATACTAATTTCAAGTACTGTATAGATCATACAAATTCAGCCGCTTTTTATTTTCAAAAATTCAGTAAACACGCAAATGTTATAGATAGTCACATTATAAAAACAGCATCGGAGAAAATGTCTGAATTCTGTTTCCAGTCCGAGCGATATCTTCTTAACGCTTCAACGTATTCAACGTAAATTTTGCAAACCAACTTTATGAGTCCACACAGGATATTTGATATTGAATTTAAGCAAATTTTGTCAATGAAAACCGTTACAGACCGTTACGATTTCAAATTTCGTTTCTCTATAACATATACATGCAACACATTATGTTACATGTTCATTTTATAACCATAATAAAAATCTTAACCTTAACAGATTTAGAAAATTCTTAACGGTTTTGAGAAAATGACAGTTTTATAAAAACGCAGTTTCGTTATAGCTTCTGAACGGATTTGATATTGCTCATTCTACTTTATAAACGTCAGAAAAACAGAATTTGTTGCAACTATGAATAGGGCAACTTGAGATGTATGCCTAAATGACTGGTGTATTTTGAGAACATGCTTAAATGACTGCAGTAACTTTAGAGTCATGTCGAAATGGCTGGAGTAACTTAAAAATCATGTCTGAATTCTTCTATGTCACATCTTGCTTTTAAAGGCGGATTTAGTGAAAGGACTCTGCAGATTCCAAAGCACAAAGGAATGGAATTTGAATGTGACTTAGAACTTTTGAAAATCCTAAACTCTAAATACATTTATAACTGTGACTTTCAACATAGGAATAGGACTTCCATCAAATACACAAATACAATCTTTGTGATTTAGTGTTTGTACTTTACTGCTGGATTCTGATTAGGAACTCAAATATGACTACACGT
>JAHZMT010003872.1:0-19698 GCA_027743785.1 Sinhomidia bicolor
ATTATTATTACGACATCCTACCGCTACTATTACTACTACTATACTCGGTTACCACAATAAGGTCCTTCTCCAAAAGAAAAAAAGAAAAGTGATGCATTCACATAATAAAACTGAAGAAGCTGGCTCCTTTTTGTCTGCTCCTTTTCTATCACTTTTTTTCAAACCAATTGTGAATACATATGTATGCATGCATAAATACCTACTACTGATGGCATGTGACAGTGACAATACACATAACAATACAAAATACATATACTTAATCTCCCATATATATAAATTCACGTATATATGTACGTACATACGTACAAATACGCTACTACTAGTATATTATCTATTTTCATAAAAAAGCAGAGTGTTCTTCCTTTCAACTTTTTTCACTTCCTCCAAAATAGGAAAGTTAATAAAACATGATGGACTGGTTGTGTTGATGGTGTGGTGCGGTGGTTTTATTTTTTTATATATTAGTACAGCAGTAGCAGAAGAATATTTTCAAGAATGCCAAAATGTGTGTATAAGTTGGAAACTGATTGGCTGAGAATGACAAAAGAATACATCGCATACCTGAAACGTGAAGATAATATAATATGTTAAAGATGCATATGTGTATATGTATATGTATGTACGTATGTACAAAAGATGGCTAGGTTTTTTACTTACGACAGATATGAAACATGGTTGACAATGATTATTATTATATGAGCGAGGGAAGAAAGAAAATACGAGGTGAAAATACAAGTTAGGTGAGTGCACAAAAATAATGTGAAACAGAAGGCAAGAAATGAAGACGCTACATATTTCATCTTCTTCTTCTCTAAAAATACGTGCCGAGTGCCAAGGCCACAGCAATAGTTCCCTTACAAAAAATACACCTCATTCTTGAGAAACTGTATATTATGTATTGTTGTTGTACAGCGATGTGTGTGTATGTGTGCTGGCTTTTATACGTATGTCATTCTGAATGTGACAACGAAACAGACGAACAGGACAACTAACAACAACAACAGCAGCAGCAGAAACGAAACGTGTGAGCCGAGATATATTACATTTTCTCTTTGTTGTCGTCGTCGTCGTCGACAAAAAAATGCTGAAGTGAAGAAATGGCAGCTTTACAAAATTACGTAGTATAGGTGGGTAGGTAGGTATATAGAGGTACATACATTATTTCCTCTTTGCTTCATTTCCTGTCACATTTACTTCATGTGGCATTTTTCTGATGGGAGAAAAAAAGAGTGGAAAAGAAAGAAAAGTTGTAATCATTGCCATCATCATCGTCATCATTCAGTACCATCATCTTTCTTTTTTACACGAGGAGATAAAAAAAAGTACGAAGCACAATACCAAAAGTTTTTTTCGTAGCCAACTTTTTTTTCTTCTCTTCTTGAAAATGAAAGATGACGGATTGAACTGGGATTACAAAATATTGTTGGAAGAATATATATTAAACGTGTAGACGTACCAGTGGATAGCATATATATATATATATACGTCCCTCTCTTTTTCTTTGTCCAACAACCAGTAAGTAAGGAAGTCAACGAAAAAAAAGTTTATATATATTTTTGTTTAAAGTTGTTGCTTATCGTAGAATAGACTAAGCTTTTATCCGTAGATAATATAATATAATATGCATAGGCAATACATATTATTTTGTTGTATGTAGTGGTTGTGTGAAAAGATGAGCCCTTTCGGATTTTTCTGATTATTACGATGCACAAGTGTCACGACAGATTCTCATTTTCCAAAATAGTACCCACGATATTGATTTTTTTTCCTTTTTGCTTTGTTCTTCAGCTAATTTCACAAGAAGCTAAAGAAGTGAATTTATTAAGACTCGACAACTGCAGTTCTCAACGCAATAATTCTTCGTCCCTTATTGTTACCACCACCTTCTGCTGTCAAAAGACACTGTTTTTCTTCCGAAATCTGATTACTATTTGGATGACTATTTCCAATGAATATTTGTGTAAGCTGAGTTGTCGCCGAGGACGAGGTTCCTCCACAACTAGCACTTATCGGAATGGTGTGCTCCTGCGGATACTGTTGCTGACTATGATTTTGCTGCTGCGACGGATGTGATTGTGAGAAGCAAATCATGGAGTCGCTATCGTCATCACTGCAAACTTCCGTGTCGCAACTTGTAAAGGATGAGCAAAAGGAACGACAAGTGCAAATGGTGAGCACAAGACAAAGACTCAGCGTCAGACCGACTATAGCAGCGAGAAAAAAAATCCACCAGTTGGACACGACAATCGGAGAGGAATGTGTTGTCGCCTTTGATACTGCTGCGGCGGATACCAACAAACCAGACGGGGACCTTGCTGTAGTACCGCTGCTTCCACCACCGCCACCTCCTCCGCTCAGTAAACTGCTACCACTTGTGAAAAGGTATAAGGCTGTTATAGTGGATACTATTAGAGTTGATTGTGATACTTTTGTTGCTGACATCCTTGATCTGCTTAGTATTTCTTCTCAATAAATTTTGCTTCTGCTCGTCTTGTTGTATTTTTCCAGGTTCTCCCGAGAAGACTTTCATTTGGGAAGGAAATTAGTTTTTTCCACAAATTAAACAATAAATACCTATTGCAGGATGTAATAATAATGATAATGCAGTACACAGATGTGCATGCACTGCTGTTGTTGCTGCTGTCTCAGCGGAAAAAATAATAGCCTAATGTATCACTTATATGGATTCTTCTTATTTTTAACATAGTCGAGACTGAATGCAATTGCTGTACTGATAGTAATACTATAAATTCCCTCTTTCTTAACCTACTTTACAACTATATGAGTAAAGTGCTAGCATTTTTGGAGTATAATTATTGTTCTTTTGTTTTTAACACTTCTTTTTTACCAGAATTGAAATGGATGTAAATATTATATATTATTCTGTGTAGGTATATTATCAAGTTATTTTTATAAATGTTTTTCTTCGCCTTTTTTCTTTTTTCATTCCTAGAAAGCTGAAATGAACAAAAGAGGATCAAGCTGTGTTCATTTAGTTCTCTCAACTTTCTCCCCCTCAATTGTATCGTATCCACTCAACAACCTCCATATTTGTAATGTCTCTTATAAATATACATATAAATACTATAGAGTAGAAACAGTAGTACGTGCAGCACACTCAAGAGGAGGATATGAAAAGATGACTACTACCACCACCATTGTCATAATATTATCCCATCATTTTGGGAATCATGAAATTGTATTGGTTTCTCAGTTCTTTCCTAGCATTTTACCAGTACAAGTTGTGTTGTAGCACCCGTGTAATATTATTATTATGATTACCATTTTATTTTAACGGGTGAGCTGAACACATGCTTTCACCATTCACTGCGTGTGCTGGGAACAAGATGGTAACAGTGCGGTGGTAGTGGTGATGGTGTGGAGGTGCAATGCGATGATGATGATAACGACGCCACCACTATTGCTGCTGTGTGCCAGTGCCAGAAGAAGCAGCAGGGGCAATAATAATAATATTCTTCTTGGGAAAAAAGATTCGCGAGAAAAACTTAAGTACTTGTAATATTCTTTCTTGGAAAGACATGTACACAACACACATCCAAAGTAGTAGTCCTCTTGTCTGCTGCTGCTGTTGTAAAAAATAAGTAAGCAAGCATTACTTTTTTTTATTTCTTCTTTAGCCCTATAATATTTTTTATAAACGTAATAGCAGTAAAATGGTACGTTTTCTTCGCCTGCTACTTATAGTGATGATGACGATGGCTGCTTGATATATATTTATTTTTTCATATAAATCAGCTTTTCCTTGTCAAGGACAATGTATTCTGGCAAAATTTATTGTAGTCTTGTCTGTCAGCAATAAGAACTATTATGGATATTGCACTAGTTATTTTTTTAAAAAAATTATGAACACTTTCATATGTATGTCCTCGACTTTGTCGTTAAGTATAAAATAATATTCCTATTTTTTCATAGATGATGATGATGGTGATGTATGTTGAGAAAAGTGCACAACACGCACTTGTACTCTTTCCATGGTCTCACTCATCCTATCCCATTTTCTCTCCAGGAGACGTAGTCAACTCAGCATTTTTCCTTGCAAAGCCGAAAAAATGATGACGGTGATGAAGATGATGATTCTGCTTCTCTGTCGTGCTCCTATTCATAATAATAATATTCTACTTGTCATGTTATTTTCTCTTTTTTCTCTTCTTTTTTTTATGATGAAGAAAAGCCAGAAAAGGTTACACGATGATCATTCCCTCTAGTCTGGTGAAAAAAATTCGTCTTTTATTCTTTACTATTTTCCCCTTCTGCTTTTCAATGACCCTTACATAAAATGACGAAACTCAATACTAGAACGACACACTACAGAACAACAATAACAGCATCACACAAACATACACACCCGATGACAAAAATGCTAACGACAATGCAATAATGCCTTGTGGTTTGGTGAACAAGAAGGAAAAGGAGTCAAAAAGTGTACTTTCCTCACTTGGTTGAATGGGTTGTGTAAATGGTAAAAATGACACTGAACACAAAATCCACTATAATATACAATGTATTGGGTAGTTTAATACAATATATTATATACACTTAACAGTTAATCCACCAAGTTATCCCTATACATTATCAAACAATCGTGAGGTGGTGGTGGTGATAATACCACATAAGCACACGAAGCATTATTCAAACAAAAAAATACAGAAAAAAGAAGGTAACTGCTCGTTGCTCGATGTTGAATCTTCCACGACCACACACAAGTCAAGGATCAAGAAAAGCAGGAAAGCCGTGAAGAAAATAATATGTACATAGTAATATTATTTGTGTGTGTTGTTAATACAATACAAAGTGGTGGGCAGATGGGTATGGATAAGATGTATGGTATATTATACGACGCCTACCTTTTACCCTATTTTCAACTTGTTTTCTTCTCTCTCTTTCTTTTATAAACTTAACTTGGTACTATCTAGTATGTATGTAGTACACAGACAACAGACACAGGTCAAGCATTACTGAAAGCAGTGAAAATACTGAAATGTGCTCAAAAGAGCACTGTGGGAGAAAGTTTCATTCATCTCCATACAATATTATAGAAAAAAGTAAAAGAGAGAGAAAAAAGTACATAAATTCTAGAGTGCCGGTGAAGCTTTTTCTTTTTTTCTTTCCTTTCGTTTTCCACAACTGAACTGGCTGTATATTATATGCACCCAGTCTAGATGAGAAAGAGAGAAAGAGAGGCTTTTCTCTTATTCTTTTAGCAAGCTGAAGAAAACGTGAAGAGACTTGATGCTCCTTTTTTTCCTCCTCTTCTCTCTTTCTCTCCAAAGTATAATATTTATCAGACAAGAGGAATCTTCCTTTTTTATGTTATATCGTTTGCTGGCGTCGTGGTGTCTTTTCTTCTTTTTCTCTTGATGGTCTTGTTCTTCTCTCGTCGTGAGCACAAAAATATGTGAATAGAATAGATAGCGAAATTGGAACTGAGAGATGAAATGGATGGATGTTGTAAGAAGGAATACAGTACAATATTTGTATATGTGATCCTTATTTGTTACAAAAAAATGTTGAAATCTTCTCCTGCTTGGTGCTTTATGTGTAGTAACACAATTGTAGCAGCATCAACAGACAGACACAAACACACACTCGCAGATATTTATATTGAGAGAAAGTAGCAAAAGAGTTCTCTTTTTACTTTTTCTTTCACTCACGTTCTATGTAATTTCCGTTGTCGTCCTTCTCCTTGTATTTATGTACTCACGTTGCAAATGTTCTAGTGTCTTCCCCTTTCATTTTAGCAGTGGTAGCAGTATTGATTTAGGATACGAACCATTGAATACTACTACTAAACGGCACATTTAGTCATTGAGAAAGGAAAAATGGAGAAGAACAAAGTAAGCAAAAATGTTCCTTTTTATTGAAAAATTGAACTATATAGCCAATGAAAACTCGTAAAAGTAAATGAATTGATTAGATTGGCGGAATGAAGACGGAAGTAGCACGATTTCTATCAAATTTGATTTTTTTTCTCCTTTTCTCCTCACACTTCAACTGTATACTGTACAGCTGCTCTGCTATGTTATGTTATGATAAGTGGTGCTGCTTCTCAGTCAGTCAGTTTATTTTTTTCCCAGGATAGGCCATGGGAAAATAATGAGCGTTTGTTGAAGCATTTTTTTTACAGAAAGCGTTGTTATTGTGGCGAGCAGGAGAACACGCTAATAAATAATTGTAAACTGAAGCTCAAGGAGTAAAAGTTCGAGAGAGAGAGAGACAGAGAAAAAGAGAGGAGTGAAGAGAAAAAAGCTCAATTTTTTGTTCGCCTTTCTCTCAACACCACCACCACACAGACAAGCGACCACGGCGGCAGTAATAGTAGTAATAGCTGGAGGTAGAGTAGGTAGGTACACACTTTTACACACAAAACACTTAAGCTTTTTTCATGTAAAAAAGTTGTTTTGTTGTGTGTGTGTGTGAGTTAGTGAAAAGTTGGCTGATGACTAGCCATGAAACGTGGAATTGCATTTGCACAAGTACATAACTCGTCAGCAGCAGCAACTCTGCGAGAAGAGATAGAAGAAAGAAGAGGCATGGATTCTCTCAAAAAAATGGAAAGAGAGAAAAGCACTACCATCACAACTGCTTCTCCTACTACAACACCGTTACTCCTCTGCTAGGTCTTTTTTCACGGACGATAGTATAGTAGTAGTAGTAGAAGTTGTGGTGATGTCGTTGTTGTTGCTGTTGATGATGACGGTGATGGTACTCCAACTAACTCCTGTAAACTGAGCATTTACTGCTGCCGCTGCTGCTACAAGTATTTATTTATATGTACATAATATATATGTGTGTATTTTTACTATGATGAAATGAATGTACATTGTTAAGTCGTTACTCGATTTTTTTCTCTCCCTTTCTGCTGATGTGAAACTGGAAGTAGCAGCATCACATCACAATCATCATCATCATCATGATCGCCGTCGTCGTCAACATCGTTTCCAGGAAAGCACGGCAGATAAACACAGACAGAGAGAGAGAGAGAGAAGAAAAAAGAACGTTACGTTCATATATTCATATAATAATATTGTGTACATCCACCACCCGCACACACATGCACAGACAACACATATACAACTCTGAGCTTTTGCCAAATCCTTTTACGACCCCTTTTGGAATTTATAGCCCGTCTACATGAATCAGCTGCTATATAATATGAAATGGAGATGAGGATATTATTATATACGAAAAAGCACTTAGATGTTACACACACGATACAACCAAAGTGGAAAATGAACTTATATCATGCATGCACCACACCACATACACACTCTGTCGTACTCGTTGTTGTTGTTAAAGGTGCAAAAAAGAAACTGTTGTTTCTGTTGTTCGTATATATAGAAGTACAAAAAAACTCTTGTCCTCCAGCAGCAGCTCAAAGTAGAAGATGTGTGTATAGTATTTGAGTGCCACTATAGCATGTTTGCATTATTGTAGCGTTATTATTATACAACTCTCCGTACAAAAAAATGATCATACAGGAAGCTCTTCTATCATGAGGATGATCATCACCATCATTCAGTTTCAGAGATGATCATGTAAAAAAGAGTAGCATGTACAAGTAAAAGTAGTAGACAAAGTACACAAATGGGAAGACTAACTAGTTTAGATCCCAGATGAAAAATCCTCTTTTCGTGGTTTCACAACGAATATAAATGTGATTTTCCTCATCTCATCACTTTTTTCCTCATCCTGCAAAAACGAACAACGCCAAAAAGTATTGCATTTTCGGTTGAAAAAAAAGTTTTTGAGTGAGAAAGAGAGGGAGAGAGACGCGGTAAGTGAATGAGAGAGACAAAAGGAATAAGTGAAAGAGGGAGACGAGAACAACTCGGCAAGTCAGCAGTTGTTGTATATATTTTTTTTGGTTTTCCCAGAGTAAATACTGCAGTGATGGACACGGCAAAATGAACGTTATCTCCTTGACCGCTCCACTAAAAAGAGCAAAGATAATGATGATTTTGTGGAAGACACGAAATCTCATGCGTTTTCATCTCAGTGTCCACTTGCTTTTTTCCTAGAGAGGTGACCGACTAATGGAAAAAGAGAGAAAAAGAAACGCTGGGAGCTGGTGCTGCTGTTTCTGCTATCGGTGAATCCATAAAAGTTGTTTGGATACACACAAACACACACGGATATATATGCAATTTTTTGATATACAGTTTAGTTGTTTATTGTCTACTCAGTGAGATTGTTTTGCTGTTTGTTGAAAAAATAACAACACAATTTCTCTTCTCTCTCATAGATTGAAGGACTGTTATATACAGAGAATAAAAAAAATATTCACAGCGAACGACAACAATATATGCAACCTTTGTCATCAACAGTTCACTTCACTGCTCTTCAAACAGAGTATTGACCTACTTCTACTCTGATGGTGAATATCCAAAACATACAGTCGCTCTCCCAAACAAAGCAGACTCAACAGACAAGCTTTATATTAGAGATTCCACTTGACTTTTATTACAGAGCACAACTCTCTCCAGATTACACTGCTGCTGTGAAGAGTTGCTGTCGTTGCTGCTGTTATCACTATTGTTATTACTGTCCCTTTCGATTATTATTTTTTGCAGTCTTATTCCATCGTAAAAAAACGACGTAAAACGATATCATAATATCATAACAATTTTCCACATTTATTTTTTATATCAAATGCACGGAACCTGTTCCTCGGTGTTATTATTTTTTTGATGGATATTATTACTCTTATTGAATATTATCTTCCACTTGAATTGCTATCCACATGATGATAATAATAATGATGATTATAATGATAACAGTGATACACACAGACGTACACACACAGATACAATAATGAAGTATTGCTCAATAAATTGATTCCCTTCTAATATTTCCCTCCTTTACACTGTGTCGGCGTTTTCCCATGTTTTTTTCCCTTGATTTTCTTATTTTTTGTGTGTTTCGTGTGCACGGAAAATAATAATTTATCTATATTTTGGGGAAATCAGAGAGCGATAAATGCACGCGAGATGAGAGCAAGGATGGGACTAAATGGAGGAAAAAAGATGTGAAATGGTGATGTAGGCCGGCATGCATGCTGTGAAAAATCTTTCTCTCACTTTTCCTTCTCCTTGCGGACCGTGTGTCTGTGTGGTTATGTTGTATGTATTATGCTTTTACTTTTCTCTCTTCTTTCTGTGTCTCCTTTATCATCATACTACTACGTACACCATACTTACTTTTCCACTACTCCTTTCTATGTATGTTGGAATGAGAGAGGGAGAAAGTGAGAAACACTGTGTGCTGTATATAATATGAACCACGAGCTGTGTTACTTTTTTGTTGGAGAAAAGGAAACTACATAGCATGCTCTTTGTGTTTAAAAAGACTCTCTCTCTCTCTCTCTCTCTCTATGTGTGTGTATATTTTCATCATCATCCTGCTGCCCTCAATCCTTTCTCTCGTATTTAGCAGCGTGTTTCTTTCCGTGCTGGAAAAAAGAGCTGTGGTAGTAGTAGTTTAGTGTAAAAGGAAAAGTAAGAAGAGAAAGCAAAGGAACGAACGAACGAATACACACCATCACCATGTTGCTGTTGGAGTTTGAGTCTCTCTGAGAGAGATCACACAATGATGCTGCTTCCATTATTGCAATAGGGCTCTCTTTCTCTTTCGCTCTCACCCGTTCCACAGTATGGATTGGTACACAGACAGCACAGCACACACATGGTCCCGTATAGTAAACATGTATTCATATACCTACGTACAATATACAACAGCTCGCTGAATCTCGCATGATACTTAAAAAGGAAAAAAAGGAAACTTGGAAATACTTTTGCACACAATAAGTGGAGTACTATTAGGTAGAAGAAGCATGGCATAGTATTTTTTATAAGTTGTAGTAACATGAATATACGGAGGAAATCAGCTCATACGCATCACACATCAGTTTCATAGTGAAGAAGAAAATGAAGATTCTTTCTTACCATCACTACCCCTCACTGGTAAGCTCTTCAAATGGTTATCTTATGCATGTTATGGGCTATATACATTTTTTCTACTAATATCTTTTCAAAAAGGTAGAGCATAGACAATAATACAGAGAAAAAATATAGAAACACACACTCGTCAGTTTTCCATGAAGTAGCAAAGAAACAGTTTAGACATGCAAGGCAGTATAAATTTCTATAATGATTCCCCGTACAGATTTTATCAAAGAAAAGCAGGTTTCGTTTCACAAGGATATATTTATGCCTGAGCATCAACATTTTTTTCTTATTGTGTTAAAGTAGGGAGCATTAATATTACATAAAATACTCGAGGACCGGTTACACATTTACACCAAAAAAGTGCCCATGTAATAATAATAATAATATGCCAGGCCATGCAAACAAGTGAAAGGGCAGCTGAGAATTGTCTGAGAAAAAAGTGAGATGAGGAGATGAGATGATGATACTGCTTTTCGTTGAGTTTGATACACATTATTTCCGTTCGCAGTTTTGCTTTTAGACTCGACCAAGTCATAATAAGTATAACAACACATCGGCGGCAATAACGTGCTGATAATATTAGTAGATGAGAGAGAGCAGCATATATAAAATGCAAGGAAGGCTACTACATGCTATGTCGAATTCTTATTGCCTCGTGTTCAAAGCAAACATTTCACTCACTCGCTCTCTCGTTCGCCTGCTCATTCGCTCTTGGCTCGTCGTCGTAAGAGAAGACGACTGCGAAGAATCATAGGATCTCTTTCTTTCTTCCTTCGCTCTCCCTTCCTTTCTCTTTCTCTCTTTCTCTATTTTCAAAAATATATATACCAAAGCACATCAGATTTTAATATGGCAATGCCAGTAAATGGTATATAGTGATAGTGGTGGTAAAAGTGTGTACACACATCTAGCACCACTAGTGAAACTAGTATCACCATTCTGGATCGCTTCTGCTGCTACTTCTGGGAAAAAGAAAGCCAAGCCAACAGCAGCACTGTAAAATGCAACTGGAGAGAGCAAGTGTCGACGGACGAGTGAAGGAGAAAGTTGCTTGGTAGACGGGGAAGAAAGCTACGCTGTGTGTGTGTGAGAGAGAGAGAGAGAGAAAGGGAAAGAAAGCTGCTAGCTAGGGTACAATGAAAAATATAGTAGTGGCAGCAGGGTTGCTTACTCCTGGTAGATGCTTGCTGGAGAAAGTAGTGAAGCAAAATGAGATATGTATGACTTTTCTTTGCTTCTTTTTTATATATGTTCTAGCTGTTATATAAAAGAGTGTGCTCGACTTGCAAGTATATGTCTAAGCATGTTAAAAAACACGTTTAGTTGGCTATTTCATGTATAACTTTATATAATGGAGAAAGCACACATGGTGAAAGCAACATGAAAAAAGGTTCTTCCACTACTACCCTATAGTTCGACTTTCTCCACATTTTCTTTATAGTAACTTCATCTATCTCTTCTTATCCTCGAGTTTCTTTCATGATGAGACTACATAATACTTGGCTTTCATACTACTTTGTCCACATAAAAATAATACATTTTTTCCAGCTTTGCATTTTTTTAAACCAGAACCTTTTATTAGGCACATATACCAAACATTCTACATTTTCTAAACATGCTTTGTTCAATAATAATATTATATGGTGGACTCTGAGGATGCTCCTACAGTACACATGTGTGCATATACAAATATTCAGGCAACAGGGAAGAAAAAACACTACCTTCACCAACCGCTACTTCTTATTATGATTATATTTCCATTATATAATATATACTCTCCCAGTGTTCTTCTCGTCTTATATGAAACGTGCATCTCGGCAAATGTAAAACAATCCTTTTTTGTTATTACAACCAACTTTTCTCGTCGTTGGATTTAGCTGAAACTACTGTGACATTTTCTAGGTTGAAAATCCAAATGTACTGACAGAAAAAAATGTTAAAAGGGCAACGTAGTGGAAGTTTTACTCTGTCTACTCTACAATACTTTACTACAGGTATGCAAACTGGTTGCTGATTTTTTTTTCAAAAAAATAATGATTATGCTACTTTCATACTCACAGGTTATGCACATATAAACTTTCACGATTGTATACTAAAGGGTATTGGAAGTAGTAAACGTAAGCATTATATTATAATATAGAAGCGCACACTGATATAAAATCTCTCCTCGCGAGTAAGTACAACTATAGCATTTTAGATCGATACGAATTTATATGTATGTATGCTATATAATATATATATATAATTCTCCTCATCGCACACAGGTCTACAACAGAAGCACAGCATCTTCACAAATGCGGAATCTAGCGCCAGTCTCACTATTGCAAGCAAAATGCTCCTCAGCCGCCGCCGCTACCACCACCACCACAGTTTGCTCATATTACACCGTTTTTCTCCACTAGACTATGAACGAGACTATGAAAGTGTACGTACTCTCTTCCGTTTCGGGAGTCCTTTCCCATTATCGTTATTATTACTATTACTACCGCTGCCACCACCACTACCACCGCTGCTTTTGATACATCTCTTTGGATTGTACTTGAGTATGCTGGTGAGAATAAGACAGATATGTAGGCATGGCTTAATAATGGATACATGTAAATCGGTGAAAGTAGTTTGGACAAAGACCGACTGCTTATATGTACACTTATTATTATTACTACTACTACTACTACTACAGATTTTTGATGAATATAATATATATATGCTTGCTAGTTACATAACAGAGATATTGAAATTCCGCTGGCAATCTTTGTTGGCACTGCATATTTCCCATGCAAAGTTTTGCTAGGAATTATTACTTAATGCTTAGTGTATATTTATGTATATGTCAGTTTAAAAACATAAAACATTAATGCTTCAAAATTTTGAATGTAAAGTATGCCAATACAAAATACACCAAAAAATGCTGAGTCAAGTATTTCAGTTGTTGTCATTAAAACAGTAAGGCGACATGATTTCAACGACTTTTTTCGTACACTTCCCTTTTCATTTATCTTGTCTACAGCACAAAAAAATGTTTTGTATCCTTAATACATATCAGCAGCAGCAGTGTCAACAGCATCTTTTGAGATGATGAGGCAAGCATGCTGAATGACTCAAAGTAAAAAAAATATTGTAAGCATTAATAAAAATGTAGTATACAATTTTATCGCGTCATTTTTTTGTAAAAAACTAACACACACTTGTTCTGCTCCATGTCTAATGAATACTCTTAAGCTGACAATAGGGAATGGAAATTCAATAAACTTCTTCCCAACTTGGCCATTGTTCATCTACACTGTTTCTCCACACTGCATAACTAACTACACGAAATAAGAAAAAAACTCATAATAATATACAAAGGCGGTAGTAGGTAATAGCACTACTATTATTATTATTAAGCATATGACAGTTTTGAAAAATGGCAGTTAACTCGCCTCCCACATTTTCTGAGCAGCAGACCATCACGCACATTCATGATTTAAAAGAATAAAAGACATGATATCATCATCATTTTTATGGAAAGCAGAAATAGAACAGTGAAAAAACACAACTTTTTTCATGCTGCTGCTTCGAGTTATAACAACTTAAAAATAAAGAGCTGTACACTATACATACACGTAAAGTACTAACTTATACTTATGTAAAAACAAAAAAAACGATAACGAGCTTTTTTCTACACAACACTCGATTTTTTGCTTACTCTGCTGAATTCAAAGCAGTATATAATACAACCAACCGTATACACACGAAAAAAATATATATGTATGATTATGAGAAAAAAATGACAACGGCCTTGATAGTTTTATGGAGCCACAAATGTCAGATCTGGTTTTTCATCTTTTGTTCTCTATGACCGATTTTTTTCACAGAGAAGAAACTTTCTACTCTCATTTGTCTACAAAAATTACAATAACATGAGCGATGCGAGCATACCTACAAAGAGAAAGATACACCATATATTATACACCATCTTATGTATGTCCCACCACATCAACAGTACGCATTTGTCTTTTTTTCTGCAGTCATACATAATCATAATCATCGTCATCATATAAGCTGTAATGGTGAAAAAAAAGTTTTTTCTTTCGAAAACTTCACTAGTACAATATTAATGGATTTTTACTGTTCTTCACCTATCGTACATGTGCCTATACAAAAAATGGCAGTATACTCGTAATATGTTTTAGATGATAGATATAAAAAAGCGAGAGAAGGAGAGATCGAATACAATGACAAATTTTTTTGCTTGGGCCAGCAGTATGACGAGTATATGAAAAGTGTTTGTGTAGAGAGAGAGGAAAAAAGAGGGGAAAAACTTAATTCAAGATGATTCCTTACCAGAAGCACCTTCTTCACCAAAGAAAAAAAAGAACTATCAGCATCACAGACAGAAGAAGCACCAGCAGATAGAAGGAGGAACGTGATACAGATAAAAAAAGAATAAGGCAAGCAGAGAGAGAGAGACAAAAAAACTAAACGGGTACTATTACGAAAATGTCTGCTACATATTTTGTTCCAAACTACTCCCAATATCATCATCATTTCTCAATTGTGAATAAGGCACATACGTTATGTATGAATGCATGTATGTATGTACATGTGTATAGTTGAATATTTATTTTGTACTTCTGCTACAAACATTTTTCTAATACTGCATATATGTATATTGCCTTCACACCATAATATCAAATAATGTATATTTATTACATGTATACAACCACCACCCCAAAACTAATACTTTTTCCAGTGGGAATACTTGCGTTAATTGAATCTGAAAGACATAAACCATTAATCTTGCCTTGTCACATCCATCTCGCCTTTTGGCTATATATACTTATTTACAACAAGCCTGCTTACTTACAAAGTGCCGTTAAAGGGAGTTGTCTACGGTCCACTAGACGCGTAAAGAACACTTCTCCAACACACAAAAACCACGGCCATCACTATTACTCAAGGTGATATTAAAACAACCTGCCGCAGCTCAGCTATTAAACTTGCTTTTGAAATGTGACGAGAGGAACATCTACCACGGCCATCACTATTACTCAAGGTGATATTAAAACAACCTGCCGCAGCTCAGCTATTAAACTTGCTTTTGAAATGTGACGAGAGGAATCTCTATTTTTTTAAAAAAAAGGGATAAATTTCAAGGAGAAAGCCGTGTATTATGTTTGATCATGATTCACTTGTTTAAAAAAGTTTATTGAACAATATTTAAGCGTGACTGTCATATTAAAATTATTTGTGTGTCAGCATCATCAATTTTTTTCCTTCGTCATTTCTTTTTTTTTTATTTTTTGCAAATCTAAGCTACCAAGTATTATAAAAAATATTGCTTATGTGCTTATCTACTTTTATATGGCACACTTTAGCTTGAAAGTATGTGTACTATGCTGAGAGAAAATGTACAAAAACTTGCTTTCCTTTTCACTCAAGCTCAAAGCTCAACTCTTCAACTTTCTCTTTGTCTTTACTTCCTTTACCTTTTATTACACCGAAAAAAACTTTCTATACACCTGAACATTATACTCAAGTGAAAGTAACGCGTATTCTATACACATAGAAGTTTAGTAAGCACCTATATGTATGTTCATCGTACACTTACTGTTATTATTATTGCAGCATTCACCATATACACTTACAGAAAGAGAAAAAAGAAGATATGAAACTTTTTCAACAACTACTACCTTCCTTTTTTTTCTTCTGCTACTGTTTGTTTATTCACTAAAAGTTGCAACCAAAAGATCGCATCCGGTGTATTTATTGAGGGGTAAGTAAAACATCAAAGAGAGCGAGATTAGGCCGTATATAAGGATACTACACTTTTTTTCTAAATATCGTGACGTAATAAACACATTGCCGATTTTTGAGCGTACATATTATTCAACTGGAAAATAAAGAGGTAGTTGTATGTAGCTGTTGTTGTAAGTTGTCGTGGGCGTACACACTTTTGAACTAGGCCGTATGTATAAAATTGAAAAAAAGTGATGAGTTTCAATCCAAGGTAGATTTTTACCTTGTTATTAGACAGAATTACACAGTTTACTAGAAAACTAATCCGTAGTCGTGTACATATTCATCTTGTTATATAACAGTGGCGCTTACCTTTGTGCCAAGGACAATAATTACAAAAAAACCTAATAACTATCCCGCCTATAATAGAACAGACAGAACACAGTTAATTTTTTAAGAGAGAGAGAGAGAAACTGAGAAATCATTCAGGAATAAAGAAACAACTTTCTACTGTTCGTTTTCCCTCTAAACATTACATATATATGTACCTATACAGTCTGGGAAACTAGTTCTTTTACCTTTTATTATTAGTCTCATCCACTTAAATGTCTTCAGACTCGTAATTCAAACAAGATATAACACCCAGGGGTTATATTCATTAAAAAAGTTGGGCAGCACACAAACAAATGTAGAGAGAAAGAGTGAGTAGCAAGCAGCAATACATTAGCACTCACGCAAAAAGAGAGAAAAAAAAATTTCTACTTTTACTTCTACCTACTACCTATTATTAACGGCAAACTACACTTTCCTTTACACGTTTGAACTTCTCTCTGCAACATGCTCTCCAGTAGCACAATAATAGTACAAACGGCAAAAGAAAATGAAGAAGATGAGGATGATATGGTAGAGGTAGAAATTGTTGAAAATAATATGTTCATCATAATATTCTCGCTGGTGTATGCATCTAAAATGCTATTATTTATTATCTCCATCAGTATCACTTGCTACATATTTTTTGGCATTTACAAAGTATTTTTTGAGGGTACGCACACAACCACACACACACACACATTTATTCTGCTTATTATTATTACTACTACTACTTTCCTCTGGCGTAAATGTGTATTTTCCTTTTAATCTTCCAGAGTTTTAAACAGCGTGCATTGCACATGTGTGTATTTCATATAAGTTGTACTAGTACTAAAGTATGTAGACTTTTTACAAGTAGCACTTTCCAAAAGTACCTTACTCATCATTGTACATTGGCTACACAAACTTTTCTCTATATTTTTTAACATCTACTACCATCACCGCGTTTTTTTGCAAACAGTATGCGGTAATAAGTGGAACACAATTTTTTTTTGGGAACCACGAAACGAGAGAAGCGTTTATTACATGATAATAAATCTAGATTTTTCAGATTCAAGTTTCTTTTTCATCTTGAGAGCGTGTTCTTCTAGGGTGCCATCATCATCATCATCACCATGCAGAGTAGTACAAGGCTTTTTTTCTACATTTATAAAGACTTGCTATTTATTTAATATAAGTACCAAAGGTGAATGAATACAACTTAACTTGCCATCGACTGCCTATATGTAATACTACTCATGTACTTATGGAAAAGAGGAAGTAGTAGAAAGGAATCAAGTAAAAATTTCATACATACACTTTGCCAGTTCCTTTTTTAAAAACCGCACACGCTTCACTTTTTTTCGTTTTACTTGCTTTTTTCTTTCTTTTACGAAGGAAGGTGGAATCTCGGTCAAGAGTTTACATGCCATAATGGATTTATTACTTTCACTTTTTTATGAGTTCTAGATCTAACTAGAACAAACTTGGCGCTTTTTGCTAGACATTTTGCAAGTATGAGGAAGATGATGGTGTTTTTTATATGAATAGTTAATAATAATAAAAAAAGAATTTCAACTAATAAGATTGTTATAACTAAACAAGTAAACAATGTTTGTCCACTTTTTGAGATGGCAGACTAATTTTTATTTATAGGTATGCTTATACACTTTATGATATTTTATATTGAATTTTAAATTCTACTCAGGTATTTTTCAAAGTTATATAATATTATATATCTATGCCTAACCATAATAATATGCATAATAAATAACATTATTTTTTAGATATTCACATTATCAGTTTGTAACACCGAATGTACACCGATTGTATTAAAAGTTCACGACCCGACCATAAAGAAAGCTGATCACTTTTCATCATTTTCATGGAGTGTATCCGTGTACACATGTTAGTTTTACGGTTTATCTATCAAGGATAATAGAAATAATATTAAAGTGAAGAGACGGCTAGGGCAGGCTCACTCAGATGTATATTTGAAGAGAAAGTAACAACGAGCTCCATTATTAATACCGCACACACACACACATAAATATATCTAGGTATACACAACATTGCTGCCAGTATCAGCAAACATCTTTCTCTATTTTTTTACCAAGCTCCAAGTGAAAACAAACGGATTGTATTCCGAAAGTGGAGAAATTCGGAGAAAATGGGTACATACACCGTCTATTTTTTGGTAGATACATGCACGAGTGAAATTGCTCTGGGAGAGAGAGAGAGAGAGGTACAATCATCAATGGCGACGACGACGATGATGGTAGGAAAAAAAGGAACAAAACAGTGCAAGTACAAAACCTCTGAATAGTAGTACATTGTAAGCAAAGAGAAGTATACATATAGTGTGGGAGATTGAATGGGATTGCCACATCAAAAGAATGGAAGACTATAAGAAACAGATAGAAAAAGACAAGGATAAAGAGTAAAGCTTCAAGGACACATTCATACGTATCCGGGGGTATAAACTAGCACAATAGTTGTGCTGCTGTCAAAAACTATTGAAAGAAAACATACAGACAAACGTAAATATTTTGAAATAGCAATACAGACAGAGATACACAAAGATTTGAATGTGTTCAGTACAAAGGAGAATGCCTGACTTTTAAATAGTAATCATCGCATTCTTGTTTCGTCTGCTTTCTTCTTTCACTTTGTTGTTGATGTTTCTTATTCTTTCATTTATAAGATCCATTCATTTCTTTGGATAATGTTCCTCGTAGGATGGTAAAAGTAATGAATGGTTTATGTTAAAGACGTACAAGACCGATGAAGTAAAGTAAAGCAGAGAGAGAACATTTAGTTGTGCTGTTATATCGTACTGTATCTTTGGATAATGTTCCTCGTAGGATGGTAAAAGTAATGAATGGTTTATGTTAAAGACGTACAAGACCGATGAAGTAAAGTAAAGCAGAGAGAGAACATTTAGTTGCGCTGTTATATCGTACTATATGTATATAGAGCGAAATTGTGTAGGTTATTTATACGTATGTTCTGTTGTGTGTTTATGCAGAATGCATGACTAAGATTAGTAAAATGAGGAGAAGCATCAACAGTTATTAATTATGATACAAGGCAGTAATTTAAAGCTAGAGGAAAATGTAATTTTGGCTTTTCAAAGAGTTGGCTATATCCTTTGGTCATATTTTACATAAATTAGAGCTCTTAAATTATACTTATGAAACTTCAGGATCAAAGAAGAAAACTCGACATAACATATTCACTACTAGACTGTGTGCAAACGCCGAGTTTCATGCAGCTTACTAGTTGTGGCGTAGATGACATTACTACTACTTCCGCCATTATTTTCTCTACGCACACAGTCAAAAAAGTAATTTTGGTACAGAAGACACCACGTTTTCATTATAGCTTTTAAGTGGTGAAAGAGGGAAGTGAATTTATCATAAGGATTTTGATAATCAACTCTATATATATGTAACAAGTAGAATATGCGGAGCAAGGAATAAATGTCCACTGGAAGATAGCTTTTTGGTGGACAAAAGTGATTTTATCCACTTTTGTCCAACGAAAGAAATAACCGAAAGCACAGTTGCATAATCATATAAAATGTACCGTTTATAATGTACTGTACAAATGTCCTTAATTCTAAACTGGAAAAAATCTGCATATATAGCATTTTCTGTGAGAAACT
>JAHZMT010003873.1:0-14519 GCA_027743785.1 Sinhomidia bicolor
AAAATGAAACATCCGTATCGCACACATGCTTGATCTGTAAAAAAAAGTATCGTGGTAAGATGATGGTCTGGGTCTGTGTCCAGTGTCCAGAGACGCGATGGCAGCAAATAAGCCAAATAAAAGAAAAGATTAATGCAGATATGATTCCATTACTTTGACTTAAGCTATTTATTTGCTGTGTTATACATACATAGGTAATAGACTCAAGCTTTTACAAAGTTGGAGTCTGTCTGTATACCTTTTTACAATTCACACTGCTAGTGAGAAAGTTGACTTTGAATGGGCTCCTTTAAACTTCTTCTAGTATTTACTTACCTACATACTATTATGCACTACAAAAAAGCAAGATGATTATAAATGATTTTAATTTCAGTTGGTATTGGAAAGAATCGAATTAATTGTTCCTTAACACGCTTGTTCAAATTTCCGTTGAAGCTAATGAAAGCTTTTCTTGATATATAAGCCCCATAATATCTTTAACATGTAAGCAAATGGAAGAAGAAAACTCATATTACTCTGTAGGTACCGAACAGATTTTTACAAACAATGACTCAAAGTTTATCGATACAAAATCGATTGTTCAATATAATTTTTTTAAAATTATTATTCAAGTATGAAGCAACATAGGTACTTTATTTTTCATGTTGTTTTATTTTATTGAATATTACACTATTTGAACTAGTAATTTTACAAGCTATGTTTAAAAGAAATATTCAGTAGTTTATTGAGTATTAAAGTATAAACGATTCACTGTGCGTTAGAATACATCCAGTACTTCCTGAGTAATTGAAATTTTTCTTTTTCCCGTTTGATTACACGCATAAAATGTATTCGGCTCAGACAGCACAAAAGCTTCTACAAGCTTAAAATGAATTCGGAATACTCCCTTAAGAGGGAAAAAACTACATCTTACTTACCCTACCGTCGCCGTATCGCCGTATATTTTCACAAATAATTGCGTGGAATATTACTATATTACATATGACGTACAACAGAAAATTTCACAGGCTTCTTATTCCTTTGAACGGGTAAATTTTTACGAAATAAGTTTTGCTTATTAAATCTTCTTACCTATTGATTACTGTACAGTTGTTGTAAATATATATATTTGATTGTACATTGACACTATTCTTTTTACCATCGCAACTAGATTTAAACCAACCGAACTTTTATTGCCAGTAAAATATGAACAGAGAAAAGCCCCAAATTCAACAAAGACATCAATGAAAAGTATATCTGTTCTTCTGGTTTCATCCTCCAACATCGCATCATTCCGTCCACATCACGTTTTTACTTTCACCATTAAAAATAAATGGAAATGTTGACTGACAGCACTTATTTGTGAGAGTACTTGCTTCTCGTTTTACACACTTGTTCCCTCGTGGCTTTTTTGGCAGAAACAAGTAAGTGACAAACTGACAAAACAGGCATATGAACTCTATTGCTATTCTCAGCTCACCAATAAATGAGACATGGTATGGCACAGGTCACATCAAACAAAGTCGTAAAAACGCTTGTAAAATGTTCCATTAAATTTATAGCCAAGTATGAAAACTTTCTCTGCTCTCTGCCATTTTATCTAAAAAAAAAAGTTGAATCTGGTGTTTGTTTAAACTTTAGGGAAAGACAAAACTTACCAGATGACATGACTGTTTATTTTGAACCTGAGCCAAGTCAACTTGCTCGGGTGTCGTCCGGCGACTGCAAATAAACAATGTACCACCTTTGCGGCTAGGTTGGATAAGTAATTTTCCAAAGAATGCTCACCAAAAATTCAAACATGAAATTGTACTGAGTATGAAACAAAATACTGAAAGTAGCAATGCATAAAAGTTTTCTTTAAACTCAAAGTAAAAATCAGAGGCTGCAGAAACAAGTGAAAAGCTTCATACGTTTCTACTTTAAGTCACTTCGAGTATAGCATACAAAGGCAGCATATAGGTAGGTATACTTTTAGTCGTGTTTACAGCATGTAAGTAAACTAAACAGAGGTTTTTTCTGCTAATAATAACAATTAAAACAGTATTGTCGGACCACAGGCACCGTTACGCTTACATCAGTCGTGTTATTTATGGGTTTATCCAGAACTGGAATTTAATCCTGTCAGCATTCAGCATGCTATTTTTATTTTTATAATGTCTTTCATATTTGTTGGCAAATTTCAGATGAATATTTTTTGAACTTTTTTCAACCAAATAGTTCCAGTAGTATATTGACTTTCAAAAAATCACATTGGCAATTTTACAGTACTCATTTTCAATTATTGCAAGCATTTACACAAGTCAATGAAACCTCCTCATTTTTCTTATGTTTCTATGGTAAAATCTTATCTGATATTGGAAAATCATGCAGTCATGATGAGTCTATTCCCAAGTGATATTACTGACAAAATGCCAATATCCTGCATGGTTTTTCTCTAAAATGGTCCCCATCAATCGCATCTAAATGTGTTCTCAACGTTTTTTTTATTTCTTCGATATTATTTAACTTGCGAGTTGCTTTCATAATGTGGGATATTGCTGGTTGTCAACAAAGGCATAAAAATCTGTCTTGAATACAAACAAGTGAGCGGAGTGCGCTGCGCTCTAAACAACGAGAAGAATCACTTGGCAAACTTTTTTTGTGTACATATTCACTCATCCAAATAAGACAACAAGAAAACCGATCTTCAAAGAACACTGCACGTTTTGCAATATACCCAGTCATCAGGAAAAACCCAACAGATGGAAGAAAAAAATGTTTAGATTTTGGTATTCTATCCTCAACCTTGTCGTTCTTTCATTCAAAGAAGATCCTCTAGACTTTGCCTGACATCGCTGTTTTTGTTGACTGACTTGTCTTCTTTTAAGGCTTCCGACTTTTTTCTTTTACTGTGGGGCCTGGTTACAAGGACTAGGACTGCTGCAAGTGAAATTGAAAACAAATATACGCTTTCACTTCTGTATCTCGAGAAAGTAATGCGAGGTCTATGCTACATATAGTGTATATATAGAGAAAAGATACGGAGACAGTTTGACTTTTTCACTTGGGTATTCCTACATTTTCTGGGTGAAAAAAATAAATACCAACCACCAAATGTAACTTGAACTACATTCCGTATATACTACGACAGAACTCTACACTTCCGGAGAAAGTTATGCATTGTGTTGTATACTTGGAGAATGGGCAGAATGCGACATGTGACGTGGCGTGCGTGTTGGAAAAAAATGAAAAGAGTATATTTTTTTACAAAAAAATGTCCGAGTTCAGAGCTAAGAAAAAGACTATCCGTTTTGTTGGAGTTTCCGTCAAAGTCAAGAGTGTATGTGGTGTCAGCAGATACTTAAGAAGGGTAAATGTAGTTAAAAGGTTTCAAACCTACTTACAGGACAAGTACTTTCAGATATTTTTTCTGTATTGATAAATTTCCCTCATGTGAAAATGCTATGTAGGTATTTTATGTTCAGAATATTATTGCTGTGAGCTGTTAACGTAATCCTTTCACTTCATGCATGTCATGTCATTGATGTCGTTTCTTCTTCTTTTTTATCAGCCACCCAGACAGAAAAAGCCTGCCTGCTACATAATGATTAAAAATATAATAATTTCAAGTCCAAATGTTTTACGGCTGTTTGGTGTTTGTAGTTATGTTTTGTAAAAACAATAGAATGTTACATACATATAAAAGCAGCAACTGGAATAAAAAGGACAATGATCGCATTCAAAGTATAAAAAGTGCTTTTTTGTTGTCTAATCATTATGGTTTTGAGATGATAAAAGCTCAGTGTGGTCTCCCCGACATTAATCTCATCTCTCAACCTTTCTCTGTCAGAAGCACCTCCACAGAACACGGATAAATAACCGAAAGGGACATTTACAACCACCACTTGTGCTCTGCTACTACTGCTGCTGCTGCAAATAAATGCAATTTCCTTTCAAGTGCACATAACCTTTCACTACGCTTGGGTGAGTAGGAAAGAGACATAAAATTCAACGAATGAGTCATTTGAATGCGCAAACACTCATTCATTCAGTCAGAGTCAGAAGAGGAGTCACGCAGCCAGCAGCGTGGTCCTTCCTTTGACTCTACACAAGTGTGCACTACTGCCATTTTATTCCAGTTTTCTCTGCATTTTTTATTACCTGAGCGATGGCATTGCCGGTGATGAGATGTGGTAGTAAAATAGATTTAGTACCTTTACCACCGCAGCCACACTACTACTATATAAGTCTTCATATTTATGGACGTTGGTGGTGTTGGTCCTGCTTATGCAAATTTGCAAATTTAAATGAAATAGATTTCCTTCCTCGAATGACTGGGTAAAATGTGCTCACTGCTGGCTGCTAGTATTATTTTCATTGCTCAAAAGTTGAATAAAAGACAGTGAAACATCTTATTCAAAATACTGAACACACATGATATCTCCAGCATAATTCAAAGACTTGTCATCTTTATGGCTATTCCATTTTATTTTATTGGTTAGAATCCGAAGGAGCAAACAAATATTACATTTACCTACTCTATATACCCAGTCGCTTGTTACGGTTATCGGCTACACTGCACACCTTCAACCTTTGCGGGTATATGTATTGCTCCTTTAAAATAAACACGTGTAGTAGTGAAGTGTCTTTGTAAAAGGCCAACTTTGTGCACAAAGGGCATGTAGTGAAACGGAAATTAGAAACGTTTAATCAAGCTATTTAATCCATAATGCTCGCTGTTACGATAAATTTGATTTTATATAGTACTATATTTTACATAACATAATAATATGCAAGTAGATTAAAAGGCTTTTTGCTTTTAAGCGTAAGTGTCGACAGCAGACAATACAATTTCCCTTCTCCCTTTTACCCTTCTAGCAAAAAAAAAGTTGATGGAAAGATATCGACATTAAGGAATAACACGAAATTGTGTACTTTTCCAAAAGATTATTTAACACGGGCTTGATTGTATAGGTATGTGTTTTAAATATTTTCTAACTCAGTGGTTACAAAAATGATTATGGGAATTGACGGGCTAGAAGTGAAAGTGAAATTGCCATAAATTCAGCATCAGATTAGTGTCAAGGAAGTGAACGTGGTAAGTGAACTGTCAAGAGGTGTCTATCAAAGAGTAAAATGTGAAAGACTCCCGATAAGTGGCTTATTTTTAATGGCTCCTTTCAAAATAAATAAATGTAGGTAGTAGATAAAATCAAATGTTGATGTTTATTTTAAACGGGATATTATGCCACCAATTATTTTTTTCCATTATGCAGAAACTTGTATACCTAATACCTATACACAAAAGCAGATTCAAAAGTTGTTCACCCTTTCCTGCCCTGCCACCATATCTGACTGACTGTGATTTTGAGTGAGTTGTCATGTTCGGTTAAATTTTCCATTAAGTGATACGTTAGGTCATGCCATTATGTCGGATAGCGTGTTATTATTATATTATGCCGACATGCCCGTTACATGTTGGCATGTTGGTACGTTCAAAAAGAAAAAAATAAACAGACAGTCTCGCTTGTTATGTGGTACTCAAATTTCAAGAGCACTCCATGTTGGAGTGGCATGTCACATTCTCTGACATCCTTAGCAGTCGAATCAACACTAAGAATGTAAGAATACATGTGCATATATATTTTTGCCCCTTTTGCGTACTGTTTTGTGTACACGTGATTTTAACAAAATTGTATTAATAATCATTAGTGGTTCTGAATAGATAATTAGTTTTGAAAGCTGTTGTTATTGAATGTTCTGTAGTTATAATTTGAATGGGTACTTGCAAGAATGAAAAGTCAAGGAGAAAAACTCCAGAAATTTAGATTTTCAGTACCTCTATTATACTAGAGTAAAACGTAGCAAAAAGGAAACCCTTTTTTAAAATATTAAAGTGCATTGCTCGCTGAAATGTCTAGTCACTAGACTCTAGTGGTTAGTTTTTAAAACACACAGATATGGATTTCACAATAGTCTATATATATGGTGGTAAGTGGTAGTAACATGATACGATGATATTGTTGTAATGATAACAGGAATCCTCCCACAGGCAGAGCTGACAATATTGTCATGTGATGACAAGACAAGCACAAAAACTTATGTGGATATTAAGCAACGAATATATTTTGTAAAAGTCATAGTCATGTCTATAAAGATATGTTACGTACGGTATTTTGTGGAAATAAGAGACAAGAAAAGTGAGCTGTGATGATATATGATGCAGAGATATTTTTAATGCAAAAAAGATTAAGCCAACAGCTGAAAGAATGTTGAAAGATGAGGACAGGAAGAGATGAATACAACAACAGCAAAAACAACTTTCTCTGCACTTGAAAGAAAATATGCGTTTAGTTTTTTTCTCGTCCCTTTTCGGTTGCTGTTATGATGATGTAAAGTGTGCATGTAGATGGTGATTATGATAAGTTGTTTGTTTGTAGAAACTTTATCTGGCGCCAGTACACTTTATGCCCTTCAGGACAATAAAAATATTTCCTGATGGTTTCTCCGCTGCCTAAAGCGACATGTCGTTTAAGAGTAAACAGCCTGTTTGATGGAGAAAAACAGAGATAACGTCGTCTTTAATCTTGAGGGAGAAACGGGAATCTGCATAATGACCTCATTATACACATACATCGTCAAAAATATAATGATGATGATGGATGGAAATTATCGTAATTTTATGATAATGTACCGTACACCAAGAATGATCTAATGTGGTTGAAACAAACTTTGTACGTGGTAACAACTTGGAAAAATGCTGGGTGAACAATGCGGGACGATGAAACGCAAAAGTACTGCTTTTTAAATTTATAAAATAAAAAGCCGATACAACAATTACCTGGCCTAGGCCAATAGACAGAATTTTTATATTCCAGGTTAACGAAAAAAGACATATCTTTGAAATATAAATTGGAAACGAAACAGATCAAGAGAAATATACAAGTCTTTACATTGACATTTCCAGTTACTTTCTCGTTCCATTCCTTTTAAATTTACCTGCATGTCCTCATAAATAATTTATCAATTTAAAAAATGCTAGCATACATTTAAGTGTTTTTCTGAAAGGTCTAAAAAGTTGAAAAGAACTTTTCTATTTCCAAAATTTGAAAAGGATAAATAAATTTGCCCATGTTGAGTAAGCAGGAAAATTTATTATTGCCCCATCAATTATTACCTACCGTATAATTTTTAATGGGCAGCCTATCCATATGCTTTCATCCTTTTCGCTTTGGGTATGTTATTTATTTTATTTACTGAGGAAAATTGGAAATGATACCTGCGTTTGTGGTGAAGAATTGTTGCTGCTGAGAAGAGTAAAACTTTTCCTTGGCACTTTTTCTTTACCCTCTGTGGATGCTATCATTTTATTCATGCTAAAGGGAATAAAATGCTCTTGCGTACAAAATAGATGGAAAATTGCATGAAAAACTCGCAATGTATTATTTGTTCATTGCATACTCATCGGTTATCATGATTTACATTTAAGAAAATACATGATTCAGAAAAAAATTCAGGAAACATTCCACAATTTAAGGAACGTATACCTTTTCTACGTTTAATGAGAATTTCAGTTTTTAACTTTAAAACATTTTAAAATTGAGATAAAGTTTTTTAAATAGCAAACACATCAATCCACGAGCGGAGCCATTAACAGTCAACAAATAAATCTATAATCTTTTGGCAAGACTACCCGTCTGAAACTTCATTCGCTACTGAACGTGTTGTGAATAGAAAGTGTGTAAAAAGCGGTACAGATAGAAAGCATTTTCTAATCTTAGACCATACTTATCCACTCAAGTGAAGAAAAAGCGCTGGGAAAGTAATATCAGGCAAGATGGGGCACGAAACCGCGGAAAACATCAGAAAAGCATTACAGTAAACCATGTTGTTGTGGAAATAGGCGGAAGCAAAAATTTTGTATTCCGTTCTTGACTTCAACGAAAGTCAGGTAGTTTGGTAACCAACTTCGGCTTCTGTCTGACTGCTTGACTTTTAAGGTTTCTGTACTTTGTAAAAAGAGACTGAGCCTTTTTATCTTCCATTTCCTTGTTTATCATCATGCCATCAAGATGCTATATATGGTTATTATGTGAAGCTGAAGCTTCCTAGTTGTAGCTGTTCAAGTGAACTTTGAAGACAGTTGTATGCTTTTCGTCCCGTGAGGATTCTCGCACTCACTAAAACCCGGCTATTTTGCTTGTGAGTGATGCTCTGTATAAATTATAGTCAGGATATATTGCATCACGGAGGGAGATATATTCGTGAAATGCAGACAAGGTCATAAACTTGGCACGTGCAATTTTACAGACACTTCTAATTTACTCCAATGTAGCCATTTATAAGAAAGTCGACCTCACATGATAAAAAATTACAAAATATTAATCATGACATGGATATAGTTTTCATGTTTTCTATATTGATGCATAAATTTATTATTACCTAGTACATACTCTGGAAAACTTAATTTAGAAGTTACTTAAAACCCAACAGTTAAGTAGAATATTATTCCACCGCAACGACTACTAGGTCAATACTACTTAAACGTATACAAAATTTTAAAAGGTTTTACAAATGTCCCAAGATTTCAAAAATTTACACATTAACTCATGCATTGAGTGAAAACTGTCCGCCGTATTAAGTCCCATACATATATGACGTAGCCTCGTTGTTTAAAAATTTTCTACATACAACATGTTCTCGACGAATTTTGGTTAAATGGACCAATTTTTAGTTTATCTGAACTTTAGATATTAAAGGTCAATGAACGGAATGTTTTGAGTTAAAAAAAAGAAATTACTGTAATTTGCCCATTATGATTCTCACTCCTTTTCAAAAGCATTTCCCGCACGTACAGAATATAAACTTTAATATAGCAACAAATCATTGTAATAGCCATAAAATGATCTACATTTAGTCCTGCATTCGCATTCAGATAGAAGGAAACTAGCTTACTTTTGTTTGAGGCAGCGTTCTCTTTTGAGGGCTGTCGTCCGCTGGTATGCAATGAAGTCCTTTGTCTGACCCACTTTTACCGTAAACCCGTTCAAACAGAAGGGCACGGCTTAGCGCATGTTAACAAGCTCATGAGATTTTATAGTGAAAGCAAAAATAATGATATTTGTCGCCTTTTGTGTTTATGACCTAGAAATTTGTAACTTTTATTTGTTTTATGTAATATAATGCAATGTACAACTGTACAACTATATCTTGTCTTTGTGGTTGCAGTAAGTTATTACTTGGAATACAAACAAACTAGTAAAAATCTACCCATCCCATCTACATATCTTAAGTTACTGTCCATTAAATCGCTCGTGTAGTACAATGTATACACATGATATACTTTTTGCGTCCCATAAGCTTTTCTCCAGTTAGCTCTACGCAACTTATGAAAAAATGGGTGAGTGGTGAGCGTTACTGGGTAAATGAGCATGAGCATAGTTCACACATTTTAAGAGAAAGTTTTTTCTTGCTTATGCACCAAAAATGCAGCAAACTTACACCCATGCATTTTTAAAGCAAGAAATTATAGCATCACCATATTCGCTGTCATAATCATATAACAAAAAAATATTTATTTAAAAAACTTTAGCTCTTTTCGTTCTTTAGCTTTACAAAGTTGGGATATCGTCAACACACTAGTGTGGGTATACAGTACTTTTATATATGTAGTCATATTCACAAATTTGTTCAAAAATAAGTATTTACTTTGATTCGAAGCATCACAGGCACATTGCGAGTAGCGTCGACGACGTTTATCTCTTACTGCACTTTGTTTAATTACCCTTATGCCGAAATAGAAAAAAATGTTTTTGTTGTAGAACTCTGTCTTTGCCAGCCTGCGCCGTACAAGAAAGTCATCCTGAGCGGAAATAAAAAGGGAATCTAAATGGTATAAGTTAGGCGGTTGGTTCATTTGTACGAGCAGCGTGTCTGGACACAATGATGAACGGTTTTATATAGTAGAGCAATAATAGAACTTGTTGGTGGAGTTTGGATGCGCTCAGCCCATAACAATTTTTTTGGCAGCAGAAGACTGTCATAAACATTTTTTTGCTGACTAGATAGGTAGCTTTCTTTGCGACTTTGTTCGACTTGTAGACGAGTCACTACAAACAAAAAAACCAAATATAGTAGATGAAAAAAGTTTGATCTTTTCATTACTTACTTCAATAAACCGTGTTAGTTTCAGTAGACTGAGGGGCAATGCGAGATTTTTATGTTAGCAAAAGTTATTGTTGTTACTTATCACCTTATATACGGCATAACCACACGGGGTAGAGGGGGAGGGTTGTGCTCATGTATTATTTTAAAGATTCATGTTCATACAATAGCTAAAATTTTTGACCGATACACTCCGAATATATGCAAGTTGTTGTAATAAATATTTTCCACCATGTATTGTTTGAGAAATTTTACAAGCTTGCTTATTTTTGTTTTCGGAATAGAGGAACGCAAATATAGTCCCACATACATATTCACCAAAAATCAAATGTCTTTTCAAAATGAAGTAAGCTTACTCATGTTAGCAAAACACATTAGCACAAAAAAGCCAAAGACTAGCTACTGACAGATGGCTATACACATTGAGATATCTTTATGGATGTAATGTATGGATATTGCCAAATTTTAGGCTGAACATTAGTCTATACTGTAAGGATTTATTACAGAGAGGAATGCATTACTCATTCATAGACCTCAATAAGCGCCATATAAAACTTGAGAATTAAGCTTAAAATATGCAAAAATTTATTTACTTTAGAAATCGTCGCGCACTATATCGTTTAAGATTTTGTGGAGTGAAGGAATTTTGAATACAAAGTACAAAAGTGCCTCGAGTCATTTTGTCACAGCATGATGACTTAATTGAAAAAGTGAAAATTAAGTTATGTATCCTTTTTACTTTTCCCTTCATTTTTTTCATTTTAGTCTAAAGTTGAAAGAAGTACGTTCGCTCAAACGAAATGACAAAAAAGAGAAAAATGGTGAACGCAAACTTTTTCCATTCCGCAGGATAAATAGAATAAGATGAGTTCTGGTTGTGGTCGGAGCAAAAGTTAAAGCGGCATGGAGGAAGATAAAATGACAACTTTGTTCGTGCAAAGAAAAAATGTATATCTATACATTTAATTTAATTTTTAGATATGAACAAAAAAATACGTAGAGAATAAAAGTGTTTCTATCTTATACAACTTTTTATATTTTAATAACTTTTTTTGCGTGCTCCTCTAAAGTTCCAACAACGCGAGTATTTTTAAAATGAATACACCTTGCTGTAAACGTGCATGTTTGCAGCGAACATAAGATAAAAGCAAAAATTGATGAAAAGTGGTGCATCTTCTATTGGTGCGAAGCGTAACTTTTGCGTGCAAGCTTGGTGAATACCAACTTGTACACATTGCTTTTTACTTACATTTCAAAAACTCAGGATACAAGTTGGCGCACTGGTGAAAAATCTGGATAAAAATGTTGAAATAAAACTTTGTAAACGAAAATGTTTGAAAGATTGTGTACGTATGTACTTGGATGAATACCAATAAGCAATATGAATAAGCCCCTTGTAAAATATTTATTTTTAGGCAGTGAACTACAATTAATCTCTTATTTTAATGATTATATATAATACCAAAATTTGTCGAGCAAAGGATACTCGACTCAAAGAGCTTTTACTGATAATTACATTATTGTAAAACAATGTGTCTCTTTTTCAAATGGATGTACATACATATGTTTGTGTATGTTTGTACTATGAAAACGATGTGAGGCAGGATATAAATGAATACCTACATAACAAGACATCATGGTCACCAATCTAAAGCAATTGAATTAGTTTTGGAGTAGATATTTGAATGGTGCTTCGTGCTTCTGCGTGGATTTGGAGTATAGTTACATGAATGGAAATATGTATGTAGATGCAGCGTCCACTTACAAGCTTTTCGTGCATCTTTTAATATGTATGTACCTGTACACGTACTGTCCTGTCTTTGAAAGCTAACTTCAATTTTAAAACCATGTTTTCCATTTATTTGGTCTTTAGTCACTGACCTAAAAATATTATTGCACAGACTAGGTATTTTACCACAAAACGATCACATATTCGTGTTTATTTTCAACTACATTATATCCATACATACCAGCAGCATATTATTCTGTTACAGCAAGATATTAGGATGAGTAGTGCCAATTTAGTTATTCATCAGTCAAAAATTCTTATATAAGTCAAAAATCTTGACTTATATAAGATCATTTCTTTACTCTCTCTGCAACCAGGCACGAACTATAAAATTTTTATTATTATGTTAGTTATAATCTTTGCTCTCATCCTTATTTTGATACAACTTTTCGGTTTGTATCATCCATCACCCCGCCACCTATATCTCCCACCAATTCCATAAACTTGGTCGGCAACAACTCAATTAATGTCAACCTATCCGATTCCCCTCTATCTCAACCGCAGTGGCAAACCTGACTTATTTATTGCTTATAATTTTTATCATTCACATATTTATATAAAGTCTCGACTATCTACATACTCCGCATATAATTTCAAGCAAGGCGAAAGTAACCTCGAGAATCGGCAGAGATTTTTTTCCTTTTATGGTGTTTTCATGCGCACCCAATTAAATATTACCATGTCTAATAATCCTTCCACATTCCACATCCAGTTTGTAATGCTCCTGTCTTTTACATGACGCTACTGCTGCCATGCTATTTTTTCCCTCATTTTCCCTGTACCGGAAGCAAGCATCGACCCCGATGGCAAATAAAATGTCTGGAGCTTGAAGTAAAACCGAGGAATCTTTGAATTTTTTATGATAACAGCATCTTTAAAAATTTACGTAAACATACTACTACTCCTACAACCTCCAACAACATCACACTAGCATAATATACAAATCTAATTTCCACCCATACACAGCAGTACAAAGTAGAGTCTCGTTTTCTCCATGAAATAAATTAGGATTACATTTTAATTTCATGACTTTCCTTGATCATCATCGCCAGCCAGATCATTGGGTTGGGTTGTTATATGGAAAAGCAATGAAGTGTCTGCTGCTGATGAAGAATGAAGAAACGAGTCTTTTTTGCTCCACTCAGGTATGTAGGTATGTGTAGTTCCAGAAACAGCAATACAACAGAGTAACGGACCATGTCTGTACAATGATCTGTTGTAGTGCTCACGGGGGAATTTCCAGGAAAAGGAAATGCGCAGAGTAAACCATTTTCCCTTCCGTTCTTTGTCCTCGTTTCAGAATCTTTTAAGAGAAGCTGCTTACCGGTTTAATAAGTAAATAGTCTGCATCAAGAGAAAGCAACGATAGTTAGACTTGTGTGGCCCTGCGTGCGTGGCGTTGGCTCGTGTTTTATTATTTTATTTTACTTCAGCCCTCTCCTCCGTTTCCCCGAATGAATGACTCTACAAAGACGAAAAAGCAACTTAATGGAGAAAGGTAGCGCTAGCAAAAGCTGATGATACTGATGATGCTGGTTGTGTAGATAGGCACGCATTTATTCAGGATGCACGTTTTGCAATAATAGCGTCTTATTCTCAGGGGACAATAGGTATTGGCACGCTACTACATACTACCTACATACATATACTACTGGATTACCCACCAGTGAACAGTGTAGAAATTGTAATTATTTTTTGAGAATTAAGGGGTATGAGGTAAAATTGGAAGGTTGGTTTTAGGGAGCAAAGCGAAGTGATTTCTTATGATGCAGTTTCATCAAGAGAATTTTAAAAGAAGATAGCGGGGGAGGAAGATGGAGTGCGTAGGTGAAATGTGCATTTATTTTCGGGAAAGTGTAATAGAATTCATGAACGGCTAATTTATTTTTGTTTTCTTTTGGGAATTCGGTAATTTTATGAGGAAATAGAAAAAAATCAAAGTGGTTTAATGTCCTTTCTGTTGGTTTAAGTGGACATAGTACTATGACTATGAATGGAAAATTTTATATTATTATGGTATGCGCAATACCCTAACCGTCGTGTTAGTATGTTAGTAGTTACACTTTTTGTTGAATTGTACAATTAGGTCTGACCATTATTACAATGCAATGCTCGATTGGATAATGTGGTACGTTAAACGTGCTCAATGCTCATAGCGAATTTGGTTCTTGTTTGTGTATGTGACTCGTGTGACCGTTTCTCCAGGTCTTATGCCTTTCTGCTTTTAGTTACGGTTACATATTAGGTTTACTTTCACTTTCATAAGTGCAGATGAAGTTAATAATTCTTACAAAAAGTTTAACCACGCAGGATTGAATCAACAAATAAAAAATAGTTTCATAGTCTAGTAGACCCCACAGTATTGACATTATTACTTATTAAAATTTTAAAATCACGATTCACAATGTCTGTCTCAGAGCATTGCACTGAGCCCGAAGCCCGAGCCCGATCGGGCTTCGGGCGGGCTTTTCTGAATTTTAGGCCAATCGGGCTTCAGGCTTTCGGGCACCATGAAATAAAAATTTCGGGCTTCGGGCTTTCGGGCATTCATTTTTTTCAAAATGCCCGATCAAAAGCCCGAAGTTATATATTTTGACAGAAATGC
>JAHZMT010003874.1:0-20053 GCA_027743785.1 Sinhomidia bicolor
AGTGCATCCCTCTATAGCACTATACCTCTATAGTACATCCCTTAACATTTTTGTAACGCAGATTATCAGTAAACTGCAAAACGTTGTTACAAATTTTTTTGTGAATTTGTGACATCAATATTTTCTCATAAAAGGGCAGAGGTAAAAGGGATTTAATCAACATTTTCCCAAAGCTAAAAACTAGACCTACAGTATAATTTTAACGGTTAAAGATTTAAAAATCATGCTGCTGAACGTGAATTATTTGTCGCTCATGTAGACATTGAAGATTTTGAAAACTTGCAAAATTTTTCCCGTTTTGGGGAAATATTTTACATAGAATAATTTAATTTTCTAAGCAATTCCACTAATCTCGAACATACTAGGTCAGTTATAAAAATATATGCAAAAAATGTAGACCATGGTCATGTAACACAATGCCTTATAATGCTATGTCACATGTAGGTACGTAAACTTTTCAGTGTTTACTGTAATACTACTGCTGCTGCACGATCATATTTTTTAGTGTCATATTTCCTTTTTTATGTGATCAGATGTACTGTAAATATGAGCAACACCACTACTAAATTGCTAAGTATTTTTGAAAAAGTGAAGTCAATTTTTCTTCCTTTTAATTAAATGCTCTCTCTCTCTCTGGTTAATTACTTTTGCAAAAAAAGTTATCTATTTGCTGATATCAAATTACGTAGTGCATAAAACAGAGAAAAAAGTAGTGCTAACTGAGAAGGAGTGAATTTTATAGCAAGCTATATACCACCAAACCAATAAATATAAAGTGGTAGTAGTCAGTAGTATTAAAAGCAATATTTTTTCTCTGTGACAGAAATTCCTCTAAGAACGATGTCATTCAAAACCGTTTGTGTTACAGTGACTAGCAGCATGTACTTTGATTGACATGACCATCAATATTCCATAAAAAACTTTAACTATCAACTGCTATAGTGGGTATATAACATACGACAGAATTAGAGAGGTTGGTAGCCCTATATTAGTGAAAGGTCCTTCAACTTGAAAAAGGTAATCAAATCAACAATAACAAAGCAAAAAATAAGACACATATCATGGAGAATGGAAACGGTGGTGGTGGTAGTACGGTACAGCTTATTAAATGTGGGAGTACCTGTCTGTTTGTCCGTGTACCCAGCTATGATATGTGTGTATAGTCAGTGAACCCAAACAGTTTTTTTTGCTGGCCAAGAAGACTGCTAGAAAACATTGAAGCTAACTTAACTACTTACCTTTATTGATGATATGATAAGACTACCTATTAATGTGTGCGCACGAAAACACGTTCCAGATAGTTTCCAATTCTTTACCAGTCTAACTTGGCACGGCTGCTATGATAAACATGTTTGAATGTTATTATGAAGTGTCTATGCCTGTGTTATTATTACCTATGTAGGTAGGTACATTCAAAAATTTTGTCTTGCTGATACATACAGCCACTTTCTTATATGACATGCCAGTCGACTGCATATTATACGACCACCAAAATGAACTTGAGTAAAGGAAAAGTTTAAACAAAATTATACAAAGCTTTTCCAAAAACTGGTCGATTGTCCTTCAGCAGCAGATAGTTTTTCCAAGGCGTATTATTGGCAGTACATTAAACCTGAAAATCCATGAGTAGTAGTCTGCCAAAATACTGACAGACTGGAACGAAATAGTAATAACAGCTATTGAGAGCACATGTAGTTTTGATGGCAATAATAATTTGTTCGTAAATTTCCTACCATATAAATAATGTACATTGTCAAATTAGTAATCCATCATCCTCCTTGTAATTTATTATATGATACAATACTAGATATAGCTACATTTACTTAAGCAGACAATTAATTCAATTCAAGTTCAGCAAATCAATGATAGGACTGACAGTTGTACAGAGATAATAAAATAATGTGTGCACTTATATTAAACTTATACATATTTTAAACGTGTGTATAGTAAGCTACACAAAGCACAATACATAATTTAATTTAGTAACTGTATATTGTTGGAATTTCAGGAGAAAGTGAGCAGTTCACCGAAGAATTTTGAAATAAAGTACGCCTAACTGGTGTACATAGTCGTCGAATGGTGGACGTTACAACTTTCACCAATGCTGATTGGAAATTAGAAAAAAGAAGCTCTGTTCTTATGTTGTAGTTTGGATGGAGGCGGACTTTTGCTTGCTGGTGCTTAGTACTTTATACTAAAGAAACGGAGGGCATCGGCCAAATTTTCCGATCGATCAACTTCCTTTTCCTTACACGTAATACTCGCACATGGACTATATACATAATCGTCCTTACTGCACACACACAGCTCAGGAATTTTTGGAAACCCCATACATGCACGTCAAATACTAGCATCTACTTTCCACTTGTATGTGTAGAGGAATAGCAGAAAATAGTTTAAAATTGTGTACCCCTGCGTGAAATTAATAATTGTTTGCTAGGATTATTCGCATTTTTATGAGGCTTCACTTAAGAACAATAGTGCAGGTGCAGGTACTTAGTTAGGGAATTGCTTGATAAAGAAAGAAGTATCATAAGAAGTATCGCAGTGTGCTCCTTTAAACAAACAAAATATACATTTTGCTGATCTTTGCATGAGCGAAATTCGGTTATTCTACAGCTATAATTATTATTAATGGTTTCCTTTTAAAAAATATAAAACTACTAGGATAAAAGTTAATTTTCTGAGCAATTTGTCCAAGTTATGCAATGTCACACAACGAAACACCACACTTTTCCAGTTTATTCAATATAAAGTCATTCTTGTGATTACAAACCATCAATTTGGGCTGCTATAAAGTTAACCAATTACAAGATTTTACCGTTGGTGCCTGTCTTAGAATATTTCAACAACAATTAGCAACACATACTGTATTTGAGCGGTTTAGAAAATTATATTAGAAAGAACTGGTGCTTATAAATTACCAAAAGGGGAATCATTGTAGAAATTTAAATTCATTGGGTTCTGATTTTTTAATTTAACCAAATAGGTTTCATCTGGATATACACACGGTGCTATAACTCGGTGGATAACTGCTAGCTAATTAGCCCAGTTTGGATAGAAACGATCTACATACAATCAAATAAGCAGTGACAAACATTTTACTAGTCTTATGCATGTCACTTGGATAACCTGCTCAATCAGCGCTTTCTAAAATTGATGATCATTGGACCTAGACTCTGAAAACTTTAACAGTAGCATGTTTATATAACATTCTACAAAAGAAAAATAAAAAAAATCCGGTTATTTTAAAACTTTAATTTTCAAAGATTGAACTTACATTCTGGCCTTTCGTAAAGGGACACGTATATGTAATTTGTAGATAATTGTGCTGTGAATTATTCTGTTTCTGACAATTGAAAAAACCAAATAAAAACAGTTCAGTCCATTTTTAGTGAAGAAAAAAAACATTTTTCGGTGCTTGACAATTTCCGTCATGAAGCCTAGAAAGTAGCAGTGCGATCAGAAGAATTCTCCTAAAAGACATTTTTCTTCTTCTGTGAAGACAATCAGAGAACACCGATGGATGAATTTTCGGACTCAAGTAAGAAACTCTTTTACTTTTAAAGCTTTTATAGAATTTCCTTGCATTTGCTTGTTGTATATATTATTACCTAAACATTCATTTATCAGCATTAATTTAATACGTACAAACTTCAATAAGCAAGAAGCCATTTTGGTGCATAATTATGTCGAGAAAATAAATCGACTTTGTAAAATAGTTTTATTATAAGAACAATATTTTGGTTTTTTTCTATTTTGTAACTAATTATTGTTTAACTGTTTAAAATTTTTTTTTATCGTTTTCTCCAATACATCTGTAATGATATAAGTTGACATTGAATTTTTTAAATGAATAGTCACCTATTTAATGGGCAGATAAACTTTTATGCCAAAACGCCACTTTAGAACATTAAAAGACTCACCCATGCTCCCACATCTCAAGTGTATGTATGTACGCATAAGTTCTAACTTGCCAATCTCAAAATCAATTTTGGGCTATAATAATTACCTACATTAACTTTATTTTTAATCCCGTCAACCGTTCCGAAATCTGAGAACGTTGTACATAAAACCCCCTTTCTGACGTCATCCTATGAAAACGAAAATGCAATTTAGACGTTAATCGGCATCGCTATTTATGTCAGTACATAAATTGGTTATCATTTTACCAGATTACCTAGTTTGTTTTCTTCTTACTTTATTATCAGTCAAATAAATGGAACAGTGATTTTACTTTTGAACAAATAATCCCCCTGCAAAATAAAGGCAGACACAACACACCCTTATCTAAGCCCATATACCAGTCAATAATGGTATCTTTTTACGTTTTTTGTCTTATTTATTTATTCTCATTTATTTGTGTAATGTTTACAGGCAGTAATCATTGAGTTATTTCACTTTCACCATTTCATACTCATTAACCTTGTTAAACAGCAGCTCTATATTTTTCTTGATAATTATGTTTTACGATCTGTCGTTATCATTCATTTACCGTGTCCTCCTCAGTCGTGTAGTAAAAAAACGTTATTATACCTATCCCCATACAAGAAATATGATCGGAAACTGCTGCGTTGCCTACTTTTTCCTTCATAGTTGTCTGGCTGAAGTAGCACGTGTTTGGTCCTAACTGCATGTGTTATTACTTTTCGTGAGCCTCTATGACCCCTCTTCTTTGTACACCTACTTTTTATTAGTTGACAAATACGGCTCAAATATCTTTGCTGGTACTCCCAAGCTCTTGATCTTGTTACAAATAGACTGTTACAGTAAAGTGTGTATCGTGCAATACACGTTTTTCTTCTGAATTACCGCAGGACACAGTCAAAACAAGTGATTTATTATTCATTAAGATAAATTAAAGTCACCTTTTGTTTGTTCCAGCTTGACTAAAAGCTAAAAATAAGTAATGATATCTTATTGGATTTCGCTTTCATGCCTCCCATCCTTACAAAAAATACGCTTACACAATCTTCTGTTTATTTGACACCTACACAGTCTCACGGATAAATCCAAGCGTAAAACCAGAAATGCCTAAAGCTAGTTGATTGACTGAGAAACAAAATCAAAATCATATGAACTGGATAAATACAAATAGGTACATATGTAATATTTATGCAATATGGTCTATTATTAGACGTTTTTAGCTATTACAAAAGTTATGTAATATAAAAAGTCTGTTGCCTATTTTTCCATACTATTAGTATGCTGGTATTGTTCTTTAAGTAAAAAGCAAAGTATACTAAATCTTATTGAACTACATTATGAACAAGCTCATCAATTGTTCGGTGAGAAGGAGAAGCAGAAGAAAGAAATGCGTTGCTTACTAATTTAATACGCATGCATGCAAAAAGTAAAGCAGCCAAAGACATATGTCACTCTTGGCATGCATGGGTCATGGTCGTACGTCATTTTGTGTCCTTCACCAAAGCACAACACTGAGCGTGGTTTTCTTGGTTAGTGCTCTTTCAGATGTGGAGTTGTCATTCGCAGATTCATGGAAAATTTTCCAGATTTGCTGTTTGTAAAATGGAAAAGCAGCTTTGAGGTGAGATGGAAATCATATCATTATATAGGCAGGGGAGAGTGAAAATATCAAATATGGATGGATGGAAATAACAAAACTACATTAATATTAAACACTAACTCTCCATATTCCGGTTCGATCAGACGGTTGTGTTTGTCAATCTGATTAGTGTTTCAACAGTTACAACTTTGAAAGTGTGCAGTGCGCACAAATTTTTACATGGCACGCACAAAATTCCTATTTTTTCCTTGTTTAGTTGAAAGTGAAACGTATTCTGGTTTAAAACGCAAGTGATCTGTCGTGTCTTGCAATAATTTTCACAATCCTTTTCAAACAAAAAAAATCGGCCTTCCATATCAATACGCTGTGCAATTGTAGGCCTTCTGCCACATACACAAAAACTATTATACATTCTACTGCCATTATTATCATTAAATTGCATTTTTTTGCAAGTATTTAAGAGATATAATCTGGCAATATTTAGGCGATTCAAATGGAATCAAAATAAAATACTAAAGCTAATTTCATCCAAGCAATATTTTTATCATGTTAAAAAGGTTATATATAGTTATCTATCAGTAAGCAATTTTTTTTCGCTATTTCTTATGCACTTATAGTATATACCTCTACGGCTCTACACAAGTATGCATAAACGATTTTCCGATAGGCAGTACAAAATAAAAATAGTTTTTTTGTAAGAAAGGTCTCCTGGTCAAAGTAACGATCACCAATACCATTAGTGAATTGAGTGAATAGTTTTATTGTTTGTTAAAAAAGTAAGAGTGCATAAAATGATTTGCAAAAACATTTTATTAATGAGCACTTTTTTACTTCCGTGACACATAAATAATGTGCTCTTTTCATTTAAAATGTAGCACTTCCTTCAAGGTTGATCTGATGATCAGGGTTACTTGCACAGATACAATTTGCCTGCTACTATTTTCCAATATGCACTATTAATACATGGGTATAGTCAACGATCTATACGTAGAAGATCGCTGGGTATAGTAATAAAATTTCATCAGCTATTGAATACCATGTCATAGGATTGTATATAGTTTCATATTTTGACAATTTTTTTCCTGCTCCGTATTACATTGAAAAAATGTGCTGTTCGTAAACATTAAAATGTTTCTTGAACATCTTGTATCACTTTAAAAAATTCAGTCAACGGCAGAGACTTGTTTTGCAATGTAAGTTCAGGGGAGTAATGAATTTTCGCATTCCAATATATATACCTATAGGTACTTATTATGCTCTCTAGCTATGCATGAAAGTAAAATGTTATTTTTCTGGCTCTTGTACATTTTCTATAAACTAAAACTCTACAAACAGTGCTTATAGAGAAGAAAAGTTTTTGTCGCGTCACTATAAATATTTTGATGACCTTAAAGCCGAAAGACTGTAATGTTCGAAGCAGTAGTAAATAGTTTCTTATAAAGCAGTCTTGTTCTATGCATTGCCCATTAATTTTATTTGATTTACTAAATATAGATATACATTATTCCTGTTGGAATTATATCATTCTTATATTTTGTAGAACTGTTAAAATGTTTTTAATTTTTTGTCCGCAATGGTTTAATGTCAGTAAATAGTTGTCTATTGCTCATTAAAGCGACATTATCAAAAAGTAGTAATAATTTGATCACGTGGAGTGGAGCAGAATAGAAAGAATGGGTTTATTGGAGATATTAAGTACGCTATAAGTATTAAATATTAGACAAACCGCCTACTCCTCGTGTAGACCGGCAAAGTAATGCACAAGAAACTAGTAAATAGAGTATTTTCAATAATAATACGATCCTATCATTATTATTATATGCACACTTCTAATGAAATGTGATATTCGTTGTTATTATTAAAATCAATCACGCCACGCTACAACGACTCTTTTCTCATTCGTCAACCCAGTCTACTCATATTCCATTGTATTCTCATGCTCACAAACTTGAAATCTATTTAATATTGTAATTAATAAAGTGTGTTTCGGTTTTAGCACTGGCACAAGTTTAACCATGTACATACTTTTGTGTACCATGCACAATAAGTCCAAACCTTCATCATATCGATGCATCTAATAATATGAAATAAACGCATTTTCTCATATTACGCGTATTCACAACTACAGCAAGAAATAAAAATAACGATATTTTTACTTCTCTAGATAGATTATTATTATTATTATGTGAATAAATTTCATTCGCCATTATTTCAGTACTTTTTATTATCGATTTCATTTGGGCTTGTGCAACAAATATGTGAGTCGGAAGATTGCTCACCGTCTGGTTTTTATTAGTGCACCAATAAAAAACGCTTCTTTCTGTGTTTCTACCTCAGTCTGAAGCAGATGAAGATCAGAACAAGATTTATTATTAGTTTTCCTTTATATTTCATCTCACATTAATATATATATAGTATACTTATTATTATGACTCCTTTCCAAGTTAAGTAAGTGCATATTGGCATCTATTATATTGACTATTACTGTTAGTCTCTCCACTGTTATCGCTATTAGTCTCTCTTTCTTGCTTTTAACAGTTTTTCTCTACATTTAAAAAGTTATTTCGTCAAGGCAAGACGAAGTGTGCATCAGTTTACGGTTATGCATTATTTAATACATTATCGTTTGAAATGCATAACATAATACTGTAACCTTCGATTTATATCTAAAAGGAAAGAAAATGCCAAGTAAATACTTGCAGGGAACTGTAGTTTATATATAAATATATATACCTCATATTTTGTGCATATCAAATTTCAAGACATTTTTTGTTTGATAAAGAAAAACGTGAGTGTGTAAATCTTCAAGAACTACTTTCCATCGGCAGCTCTACTGGAGAAAAGAAAAAAATATCTTGACTAATATACATTTATCTTTATCATCATTATCGCTACGCAGTTTACGTAGGTTATGCTGACACAATCATCACTCTAATCTATTTAAAAGTATGTAAAAGGAAAAGGGCTTAATGTGCGCATGGTGTTGTTTGCTTACTTCTGTTTTGATTTAATAAATGGAGTATTGTATTGTAGATAATATATTCATAGTGTGATATATAGAGTGACACAAGCCGATGTAGGTAATGATTTCAGTACATTACATCTTGCAAATCCAACAAAAAACAATCAAAACAGTTTGTCGTGGTCCTCATCATCATCATCATCGTCGTCGTCACATGGATTCTTTTATGTAAAAATCGTCTTTTTCTTTTCTTCAGGGTTATCAACATCGCAGTTTTTGTTTAATTTTATACTAACTAACCAACAAGGAACTCGGTCAGACGTTTTTGCTCTTCAATTTGTAACCACAAGCTCTTTGTGCCAACTTTCCAAAAAATTTAACCAAACACTTGCTATTCTGCTATTATCTTGGGAAATTCCCTTTAGTCAAGCATTTAATACATTGAACTGGAAAGTCCAGAATGCGTAGAAATTTTGTGTTTACTTTGTGAATTCCGTTATTTCATAATCAACATGAAGAGAACGATACATTTACATAGTGCAGAAACACCATGTGCTATTTTAATATTTTTATTGGATTCGTTTCAAGTGTTTAGAAAAACAAAAAGTGTAACAATGTGATTAACATCATTGCTTTTTAGTATAAACAATAACATTTACAAAATATTTACATTACTTCACTAACCATTTGTACAAGAGGCAAAATGTCATCCTATTCTCAGTTTATGGGTACTTCCGCTGTAGGGTACGACTTTCCTTTTCTTTCTAATAACCCATTTAATAACAGAGGAGTGGATCCAAATCATTTCTACAATGGTAGTAGCAACGGACATCTGAATTATGGTATGTCTGACTTTTGAAATCATGTGTAATCGTTTATATATAAGTGCTTTTTGTTAAAGTTTTTCAAAACAACTCGGACACCAATACGAGAACGTCTTTGACACATAAATAGCTTGTGTACTCGATGCCAAGTTTCTTTGCTCTGATTAGTGATTATCAACTAGATCGCAGCGTATTTTCCAATATATTTATCGTATGCCGTTCACTATTATCCATTTTAATTTTAATTTGTTTAATATTTTATTCTCAATACCCAGCGTATGGAAGTATGTGCACGTATGAGTATACGAAAGTTATAGTTAAATAAAAATCTATTTCATACTCAAACACGCCATTACATTTTTAAAAAATCGTATTCGATTTCTCCCACGCTGTTCCTCTTTCCAGATACACTCCAGGTACGTTTGAACAGAACGCTGCTAAAAGAATAATATGATAAATATTCATACGTTGACTCATTTTAGGTACTTTCCATATTTGTGTACTGTAAGACTTTGGTGTTATAGTGAGGTATTCAATTTTTTTCCAAATACTCGCTCCTAATTATGTGGGAAGAATTTCGTCTGGCAGCGTTCTTCTGTGAAACTATTAAAAGTAAGAGTAATGTGTGTATAGCCGTGGTCTGCTATTATATTATGCTACCGCTATTATATATATTTATAATCCACCGAGTTCAACTCAATTCTCTTGTGACTTTTCAGGAAAGTTGAATGTGCTTAAATGAAAAATATTGTGGTAGAGCAGGTAGCCCCAAATTATATAAGACTATTTTATATGCCTATACGACTAATGAGTTTTATCAGCAATCTATTCTTTACTTTATTATTATACACAATATGTAGACATATATAGTATATATGTACAATATATAAGGTAGCCCCAAATTATATAAGACTATTTTATATGCCTATACGACTAATGAGTTTTATCAGCAATCTATTCTTTACTTTATTATTATACACAATATGTAGACATATATAGTATATAGGTATGTACAATATATATAATTGTCCAACTTATATATATTAAGCAAACATTAGGTATCTAAAGTATATAATAAAACCTCATGCCGTGCAAGGATACCATGCTTCCACCACCACCACCACAACGACGCACTGATTTAAATACACACAAAGGTTTCGACTATGAGCCATGAAAGGATTTGCTATTTTTTTCAGCGAATGGTTCTTTTATGTTTTATACGGTTGCTGTTATAGTAGGTAAATAATACCAGATGCAAGCAATATGTCTGTGTGTAGTGGTGATGTAGTATTTAACAGGGTATTGTGTAGTAATGGTTCATGAACGTGACTCGGCTAACTTTTTGGGTGTATGCGCCATGCCATATGAACAGCACAATGAAGTATATTAACCTTAAACCTCACAACAAAAATCATCATCCATCATTAGAGCATACTTCACCTTTTTACCTGCTAAAATAATCAAAGTTTGAAGGACGTTTCATGGTACACCAAAATAATTGCTTGAGTATACAGCAGCAGCAGCAGTTGTTACATGCTCATTGCTGTAAGTGTATGTGGAAATGTGACATAAGATTTGCTGAACTACCGCAAAATTTCATATCAGTTTCACATGCACACAGCACTAATGCAAACGGGTTTTTTGCTTTACTTCTGAGGAACTCTGAAAAGTTTACTTTTTTGCGTTTTGTTTGCGCTTTTCTGCAAACGACATTCAAGATTATTACTATTGACATGTCGTTAACCAGCGTTGGTTTATCACTGCCACGTCGCAATTTACCACAAATGTTCATGTTGGTGGCATTCGTACGGTCTTTTTAGTACTCGTTGCAGAGTTTGGGCGCATATTTTTGCACATGATACTGTTCCTTTGATTTTATTTTGTTTTTATTTTATTTGTCTAGTTGAATTCAGGTGCTCAGGTAGGTCTTTCAAAGTTAAAACAGCTCTTTGCCGAAATTTATACCTACGTATGTATGCATACACATTTTGACCATGACTCATGATATCATATAAACATATCTGCTAAATTACTACAGCACTTTGTAGTTGTAGTGTTTTTTGCAAAAAGTTGAAATCAAAATTTTGATCATGTTCACGTCATGGATAACCGTACTCACAGCAAATATTCGTTTGATGTTTTAAAATTACATATTCAAAATTATTTCTGTACCTTTTTACCATGTTGTCAGTTCTGTATTTTTACGTTGACGAACGATTTTTAAAAAAGGATTACGAAGAGGATGTCCGCATAAAAATTTGGTTAGCAATAGAACATGAACATTTAAATATATAATGACCGTACATCTGTTTGTGTACAAAAATGGGTGATATTTTAATTTTTATATATTATTTACAATCGTTTCATAATGATGACGGACGAATCACTAAACGTACAAGTAGGTAATTTCTCGTCTTGAGACCAAGTAATAAACTTACGTCATGATAAAAGTGAGGCATTTATATAAACTCGTTATAGTTCCAGGTTTGTAGAGAAACGAAATTGTTAATCTCGAAGCATTTATGAGGTATTAAAAATGTTTTCACTCAACATGAACACGAAATGAAACCATATACCTAGTACAAAATATTTTATTGCAGGCCTCTTTTTGTTTTTAGCTGTCATCTTATTCCAATTCCAAATAACGTAAACTGCAGATGACAAAGTGCAAAGTAAATAATGCGTACATACACTCGTCATTTTAATTTTCTGTATCGTTGTGTGTCATCATCCGTACGTACAACGTTTATAAAGTTGAGATCATTTCTGCTCAATAAAAAATCAATTTTCTATATAAGCAAACTCTTTATACTCTTTCGTAACGAGTGTATGTATGCTACCCGAAAAGTAAAAGGAATTTCTTACGTTCGCCATTCATTTTCAAAAAACGATAAACAACACGCTATCATTATTATTACATCCTGAATCCTGAATTTAGCAAATGTTTGCGCCTTCCATAAGAAAACCCAGCACATACATATTTCTTCAAATGGTAACTTGGCATGTGCGCTTGTAAGCTTTTGTAACTTTTTTTATGCCTGGGGCTCTAGGGTTTTCAATTTTTGTATGTAATACCCTTTTTTAATGTTTGCTCTGTGAGTGTAGCAAACACAAATTTAAAATATATTTTTTACGTGTAGTAAACCAAGCATACTTACGTACGGATAAAAAAATACTGCACACCTTATTCAGGATGTATTCCTCACAGGAAAAGGTACCTGTGAGTAAACTTTCGCCCGCTCAACAAAATTACACATCCATACTTTCATGCAAACATGATATAACATCGCATGCAAGTCCCATCTGTTGTTATTGTACATACCAAAAATAAAATAAAACGCTGACAATGAGAAGAAAAAAAGAAAAGAAAGGTAGCGTCGTAATTACATGAGAAGATAAAGCCGCAAGACTCGCAGTAGTTATACTTTTCGCTTCTGGCAAAGAAGGAAATTCGCACCTATCCACCTCCCCCACCGGGGGCTGCGATGAGATGGTTAGTTAGTTCCAGCTGGCGGCAGCAGCAGTTTATAGCACGCCAGCGTCTTCTCTTGAAAAGAAGGGAGAATATGTGTGTGGTGTGGATGAATTTTACTCATGGATGCCCATTCGAAACGCAGTCTTAAAATGGTAACTCTGACTGGACTCTGGATGATGGGGTAGTAGTATGGTTGTTGTAATAATAATAGTAGTAGTAGTATTTGCAGGTTTTGAACGATGTGTGGATGGCTGATACGAATTACGTATTGTTATAGGCGTGAATGGAAATGTAATGAAAAACATGGAGTAGAACGAATACGCGGAATATTTATTAAATTACTACAATGCATTAAGGTACTGTGAAAGGTAGAGAATAAAATTGTTTTTCCACTGGTAGCAATGACGGCATAACCGAACTACTACAAAAAAAACTTATTTTTTTTCTTCTTGTTTTTACAGCAGAGCAGAGTTTGCGCCTGGTATGTAAATGTGGTAGGCGAATCATCAACTTCTTCCACATCGATGATGACTTTGATGTTATATACCACACATAAAACGGAATTATATTATTACCTATGAAGCCTTTTATTTTATTCATCATTTCACGTTTTTGTTGTCGTATAGTTGTTTTGTACAGCAGTAGCAGCAGTAGTATTACTATATACTTTGAGATGAATTAATGCTTGACTTCACTACTATAGGCACTGCAACTTTGTAATAATAAATGCAGAAGCAGAGAGAAACACTCACTCACTCACACATAAGTACATGATCATGTCAAGAAAACAAGCAGAGAAGTAAATAAAAAAATACGTGGGTATGCAAAGCAAGATGAAATGAAAAATCCTCCACTCTCTTCTGACTGATCGTTGATTTACTGGAGTCATCATCATCTTCATTTTGGATGATGATGTGATGTGCATTTCTGTTTTACTTTTTGCTCTTTGCTGTTCTGCGTTTTTCAAACAGAAGTCAAATAAAATAAATGATTTTTAAACAAAATCAAAAGAACTACCTTTGTGGATGTTGGTGATGGATGATGATGCAAAAACAACGAAAGAGTTTGTGTGTGTGTGTGAGAGAGAGAGGGTGAGAGAGAGCGAGTTGATTGTAATCGAAATGTGTAGCATCCCCTTTGCTTTTGCCGAATTCTTTTTTATATTGACGCGCAATAGACCGCATATCCAGAGTTGTATCAGAGAAAGAATAAAATTACAACTACCATCCAACAAGATTATCGTTGCATGCATGTTACTATTTATTTACTTATTATTATTATTGTGTATTTTATTATGTTTCAACCTATTCTGGGATAGAGTTGGGAAAGGGTCAAGAGTAAAAATAGTAAAAGAGTTATAGAGAGCCAATGCCTTTTAGTTATGCATTTTGTACAAAAGTGTATGTATGTATGCATGTTTCGACAAAGTATGTGAAACCCTGTAAAAAAATACGTGTTATTATCACATGCAAAAAACTCAAGGTCAGCCTGCCGCAAGTTGTTAATGTATTTTGTTTTTGTTGCTTTGCCTATGGGCCGTTCCTCCTGGCTAAAATAAAATGCTATGATATAATGCCATGTCGATGTCGTCGTGTACATTGACGTATACGGTAGTGGTGGCTGTTGTTTTGTTGTACATAAAGGTGACAATATTCATATTATATGACTGATATACATCATCGTGGTTAAAAAGCTGTTTCATAGGTATGTGCGAATTGCTGTGTGGATAAAGATACGACGACGCGTATGCACCTATTTTGCCTGGCAAACATATTTTTGTCTGCTTTGTATAGAATCTTCACATGCTACACATCATCCATACTCTATTATGAACCACCACATTATATACATATATGTATGTATACAATGTATGTATGTATTTTGATAATTATACGGACCAACGTTTATCTGCAAAAAATCTATTTCCATTTCTCATCTAACCACATAGATAGGCATACATATTCCCAGGTAAAACAAAAAAGGTTTAAAAGCAAATAACGTTAAGTAGCACTAAAAGCTATCAGAACAGGAATAGAATTAACGTGAAATACAAAGAAGCTTCTGTACAATGAAAAATGATGGAGAAAAAAACGCGCATGGAAGCAATGCTCATAATATTTCATCGTGAAATGTACAAAAAACGAGTATATATTACTTGTAAATGAATCAACTATACAATATATTAAAGGTAACAACGTTTTACGTATATAAATTTTCAGCTCGTCAGCCAAAACTAAACTTGTTAATGGGTATGTATATATGAACATTTAGTTAGTGGTACGATGGAATGATGTCTGGCCGTAGAAGCATTTTTCACATTTGTGCAACAAATCTCGCTGTTTACCGTGTGCTAGTAGTTTGTTACGTACTTCATGTGTACCTATGCAGATGTATAGTGGGAACGTGCGCATTCACTGAGACTTCCATAATACTACCACGTTTTATGTGGTGTACAGAATACATAATTCGCCCTTTTTTACATTCTGCCAGTTCCACAATTTTTTAATTCATTCCAAACGAAACGTTTGCTTGATAGTACAGTAGTAGTAGTAGCAGAGCAGCAGCAGCATGCTAATACTGCTAACTAACCAATTGTTGTGCTCACATGAACGAAAAACTTATGTATTTTGAGTTGAAAAATAAATTCATGGATGGTCGGCTGACTGACGGGTTCAATTCTCTCGGTTTCATTTTTTTGCCTCGTTTTTTGCATTAAAAGTTAACGCTGCTGCTATTTGCTACACAATGTATCCTTATCGTATCAAGTTACATGTTGGTGGTTGTAATAATAATGATACTAGTGGTAGTAATACTCTATGAACAGAAACAGTGCCAACCAGCACACATCATCGGAGTAGTTGGAGCCCAAACACACTGAAATGTAAAGGGTTTAAAGTATATTAAGCTCCACCCGCTCACTACACAAGTGTGTGACCGAAACCTTAGTTTTTAAAAAAAAAGTTGTTGTAGGTTGAAGTGGCACTAGTTTATGAGTAGAAAGGAGCAACCAACTCGTTTTTATAATAATAATCAACACAACTCACATGCACACACAAGTTTATCCAGTCAGTCACACCAAAAACAACCTTTAATGATTTTTCTTGGCCATCGTCAATACACATTCGCCATTCCTATCATGCCAGTTCATCTCATTTGCGATTTTTTCTCCACAGGGGAAACATCATCGGCTTTATTGTGCTGTTGGTGCCTACTGCAACAATATATATTCCATAATATATTATAACATGCATGCACAATTTTGTATCTACAAGCACATGTGGGTAACAACAAAACTACATCATCATCGTCGTTAGAGTCAGTGTGTGTGTGTGTGTGTGTTTGCTTCTTGTGCTCCTACTTTTAGAATCAAGATCAGTGATCGTAGAAATAAGTAAAATATATTACATTACTCTACGTGCACGTTTTTGCTTCCTACATTACTTTTGCACGTTCATCGTGTGTTAATAAGTTGTCGTGCTCGTCAAGTCGTTTGTTGTAAGGTTAAAGGGTATTACTTAATGAATGTATGCAATACAAACTTTGTTCGTGCCACAACTTAACTTGCCACTCTGTAAGAGTCGTGGAAAATGTGTGCATTTCGTTGCTTCATTCAAAAGGACAAATGCATGGAATGGAATGGTCGTCTGCATCAGAGTTAGCGAGCAGAAATGAACAAATGGACATTCCAATGATAGTAGTGGTCGTGGTGGTGTCAAACTACTTATTAAATCCAGAGGCACTATGCTCTTGTTGATTTAGTCGTTGTAGTTTTGGTGAGAGTGCATTGTCTATTATTATTTCACTGCTCCAGTCCACCTCTCCGTGCGTCTGTGCTATTATTTATGGGGTCTTTTGTACATGTTCGCATGACCCTTAATGCAAATGCTTTGCAGACTTATTGGCCTGGTCTGGAATTCGAAAAACTTGGGACTGGGTAGTATATAGTCGTTTTCTGGCGCAGTGATTGCCATGAAGTTTTTGTACTAGTGCCGGTTTTGTTATTCATATGCCGGTAATAAACACAGTGTACTTACAATCACAATGGAAAATCCAGGATTTACTTCCATTTGTAATAATAACTGTCGCAAGAAAAGACCAAACAATTGTACTGTAAAAGCCATTGTGTTTTCTCCATAAAAGCATTATTATTATTATTATTATGGTAGCAGATTTACAAAAAAAACTCAATTTCGGATCTTTGTATCTGCTCAGTAGCAAAGAGCAGCAATAGTAGAAAGTGAATACGGTTATTGTACCGCATTTTCTGCAGTGTGGTGGTGGTGGTGGTAGTAGTAGTTTGGAAAGCATGCTGCTGCACAACAACAAGGAAAACACACACACAAGCAGTTCAAATGTTACAAAGTCTGTTTATGTAATCATTTAGAACACAACTAAACCGAACACAGAAGTTTTTTTTCGTGCAACTATCTTTGACTTTATATGTTTATGTTTTATACAAGTAAACCGTTTTGTTAGTAAATCTGTTCAGCAGCACTGCAATATTTGTTGTGTAATTGAACCAGACTAGTATTCATAGTGTGTATGTAAAGAAGTATAAAGGTCGTGAATTTTCGTCACTATAATAATAATAGGTATAAATAAATATGTATATATATATATATAGTTGGCTGGCAGTGTATAGTATCATGCAAAAAAGGAAAATAGAAAGAGAGAGAGAGAGAGAGAGAGAAATATATACATATAGCGAAACGTGTACTCCCATACAGTTTGGCAGTGAAGTAAGCGACCTCATTTTCTCGGCTAAAACGAGACTTGCACACACAGTCTTCTAGAGAGAGAGTTTTGCTATTTTGCTGCTTTTTTGTGAAGATATTGATGATGATGTTCCTCTTTTCTCTGCGCCATGCATAGAACACAGTCGCCAATGTTCCGGGTGATATAGCTTTTCTTGCTGTAGGTCGTGTCCCTTTTTATCCAGTGACTGTTTGGCAGTCGGCCCAAACGAACCAAACCAAAGCATCTCTTTCATTCATTCACAGTTGAGAATGCTGAGATTACATACTACACTCTAAACTCTCTTTTTTGATAAATAGAACATTATGTAGCAAGCAAAGTTTTTTTAATACGTTAATTTGGGTCATTTCGTAGGGTGAGGGAAAGCGGGATAAAAAAAACGATAAATACCAACGTACATATAGGTACAAGGCTTTAAAAATATCAGCATGTAGAAACAAGTCTTTTTTAGTTACTTACCTACTTTGTGACAACAAGGTCACATTAGATTATATAATTGGTAGCTTCACTTTTTAAGATTATTGTAAATCGTATTGAAGTACAAGACTTGTTTTATATAATACTATTCTTCTACTGATTATCATTACTACACGTTCCCGCTAGTAGCTGTCCTGTAATCAATTGACATTTATAGTTCAATTCATTACATATTCTTGGAATTTATGTTTCTTGTTGTTCAGAATTTCTAACATTTTTATTATTATGAAGCGACGGCGGCGACTTTGTTTATAGTTAAATTTCTCTGCTCATTTTTCGCTACACAAAATTAATGTTTCCTTCCTCGATAAATATTATCTGCCTACGTACAACAGTATTTTGCAATAAAGAGGTGTCTGTTTTCTTCTTTTACGAATGATATTATCACACAGCCTGACAATTATTATTATATTTTTGTGTTTCATTGAAAAAAGTTTTTTGAAAAGTTAAAGTACGTGTAATCTACTAAATAAAAACGAGATGTGATCTCGTTCCGGATTTATTTGTTCCATTTGTTTTAAATAAATAGTTCACACAGACTCTGTTGCAAGTGAAAAACTGCATATCTTGACAGTGTCGTAATATAAATAAATATTTTTAAAAAATCCTTTACTAGCGCTACCGTGTGTACCTCATGGCTTGTGCTACGTCATTTTTGGTTACAGAACGAAACGTCACCACAAGCACATGTGAATAATGCAAATGATACCAATTGTACCTGACATTGACACACAAACGTGAAGGAGCGTCCCTCTCTCCATCTCATCATCAATACCTACAGCTTACCTTATAAGAAGCGGATGCNCTCTCCATCTCATCATCAATACCTACAGCTTACCTTATAAGAAGCGGATGCTGTCTTTTTCTTGTTAATCAGCTAGTAAATGTATACGCATACCAAAAAATAACATGATTACCTTAACTATTGTAACAGTCTGAACTCTGAATAGAAGTGAATTTACCCAAGTTTTTGAATTTTTCCGATTGTTTTTACTAGTACCTGAATGGAAGACTGTTTGAGAAATGAGAGAGAAAATATATTACGCATACATAGTTTATATTTCTTGGTAGAAGATTCAATGATTATAAATATTATTATTTTATGATGAATGTATAGACTTTATATATCCTTGTATTCTCTGTGTAACGTTTTTTCCCCTTCTTCTTCTCTTCTTATTAACCACTTTGTGAATTTGCTCATTGGTGCTTCAGAATAATAATATGCTGAGTTATTGAGTAAAGATACCGGATGCTGCATCGATGAATGAATATAGTAAAATTACATACAACAATAATGAGATTAAATAGAGTCGCTGCTGTGATTTTATTCTCCAGTGCTTCCATTTCAAATATTTGCATTCAAGTTTTTATAGTAGTTTAGAAACTGACGAAAAGAAAAGACGAAATTTTCTTGGAAAAAAATATATACCTACCTACACTACTATTAACGTGAATCCCATGAGTTTAGTTTAATTTACCGTGGGAGTGATGGAATTCGTTTCAGAATCGTGACAACGCAACCTGACTGATAAATCAGTAGCACTTAAGTTTACAGAACAAACAAAATTTTCACGGGAAAATTGTAGTGTCTCGCGTTCCATTAAGTAATAAAAATTTCCATTAAGGCTACTTTGCAAGAGATTGGAGGAATGATGATGAAGATCAAGAAAGAGAAGCCGATGATGAGTGTCACGGCGATCATTCAGGGATCCCAAAATCATTGGAGCCCGAGAAGCAGCATTACTCGTAAGTTTACAAATTGCATCGTCGTTTCATAGGCAGAATTTATACATAGTTTTGTTTGAAATGTCGATATACATACATTTGTATAGGTTTTCAATGTCATGATAAGCGAAAGGAGTCAGTGTGCTCGTGTGTGTCTCATTTAAGTTTAATTTTTGCCCAAAGCTCTCACAAAAAGGCTTTTACTATAAATTTCCAACGAATTATAATTTAGAGAAACCTGTGAAGAAGCATGAACTATAATCTCTTTTCAACCAAACAAACAGCTATATAATGTGTTTACTTGTGCT
>JAHZMT010003875.1:0-21684 GCA_027743785.1 Sinhomidia bicolor
CGCGCTGTTGACTTGTTTGCTTACGGTGATGGCCCTCCTGTCCTGTTGGTCCTTCCCAAAAAAATTAAGCTAAACGAGGAGAGAGAGAGAAAAAAGGGTCCTTCCTTTTCATTCCCTATCTCTCTCTCTCTCTCTCTCTTTTTACCTGTATAACATAACCTTACGGAACTTTTATACCTATTTTGTTTCTTTAAGAAGACATTTATTTTTTCGATTGTGTACATTTATTGAATAAATTGAAATTAGTTTGTAAAAGGGTAGAAGCCAGGCAGCACATTTCATTTAGGTATGTACATGGCATACAAAATACCACTACACATCTGCTTATCCTCCTATCACCTTGATCATCATCATTAAGCTGAACAAGTTGTATGCACTGCATATTTGACAAACAACTTGATGTGCAGCCATTTATCTATTTATTAGGCATGTTGGATAATAATGATAGTAATGCATTGTTGTCCCACAAAAAACAGTAACCAAAATGAGTCGAGGTAATTTATTATTTTGAGATTATTAGCCACGCTGGGGTATATGTGAGAGTAAGAAGAGGAAGCTTAACTTTATTTATCTGTTTTATTGCTCACAAATATATATATTTACTTAATAAAATTAAACAAGTATTTTATTTTATTTTTGTATCTCCCCTTCAGAGAGATGGATGTATTCAATAAAACAAGACTGTATTTCTAGCAGAGCTACACTACTATCATCACATATCATTGAAGGGCTCATCCTTTTTTCTCTGCGTTTGGTATTTTGGAAAGAGATGGAAGCCAGCAACAGTGGAGGGACACATGAGTGATATTTATACTCGTTTTATTTTTTTCGAGTGGCATGATGATTGAGCCATTCTTTATTTACCGTAACAACTACCAACTTTTAATCGTGATCAACCCTTTGTCCACTTTTGGGAGATTGTCCTCCTGTTTAATAACAACAACAAGAGTGCTTGTTGTTATCATCATCAAAATATCGTCATCATTATCAATATATACGTATGATGATGATCCTGAGGATTGTCAGGAGACTTTGGGATTTGTAATCTTTCCATCAAAAAACCCAAACAGTAAAATGTAAGCCTCTCTCTCTCTCTCTCTCTCTCTCTGCAAGTTGTTGTATAAGGTTTTGCTGCCATTACTAATACGGATCATGATGATGACATCTTAACAAAGCAAAAAAAATCAATAAAGCCAGGATAATCATCACACAGCTCCTGTAACTTTCAATAATAATGATTATCTCATAGCACACAATAGCAGCAGCAGAAGCAGCAGCATGCAGATCATCATTATCATCAATCGAAATAAACGACAACACACAAGGAACAAAATACAATCATTCTTAGATGATGATGATCATCATCATCATGATGAAAAGTGACTAAATAGAGAAGCAATTTAGCAAGCAAACTCATTCAAAAGAGGATCTTTTCTATCAAGTAGTTAAGGTAGGATTTTTGTACCACTTGCTTTTAATGGTAGTAAACATGTGGGCTTATTCTTTTGCGCATTTACTCAAGTTGACAAATTGTAGCGATTATTTACCGATTTAACTGGACATGTGTGTGTGTGTGTGGAAATTTAGGGAAAGGGTTAGACATTTATTTTACATGTGACAAAAATATTTTTATAAACTTTTCATCTTAAATAATTGAAAATTCTCAAAAAAAATAAATAAAAAGGCTATGTTGTATATTGTAAGTGACGGTTGTATTTTTTTAAATACAAAAAACAGAGCATTTGTCATTGTAAATTTAATGATGAAGAACCAAACTTATAGACCAGTGTATTTTGTACCCCATTTCCCAATTGAATGCCGCATAATGTTTGCTAAGCTATTGTGTGATGCTGCTGCTGATAATGACGATAATAATGACAAAGGATCCTCCGCCTTCTTTGGTGGAGCTGCTGATACGAAAAAAACAAGGTGGTTCCAATAAAAGCAGCCCAGGTGACATTTTTCTTCCCCACACGAATAGAATGATTGCTTGCTTGATGAAACTTACATACAAAGCACAAACTTGGCTGCTGCAACTGCTGCTCACTGTTACCTATATACATGCTTTCCTACTCGCCATAATCATCATCATCATCATCGTAACCATAGCCATTACTAACTTCTACTTTTACTATTTATTCATTCCGATTGAAAATCGCTGCTGCTGCTGCTTTTGTGCACAGGTAAATAGACACGCTAGTAGAAGTAGTAGCACCATATACCATACCGCTCACTTTTATAACAGAAGCAGTCAGGAGGAGACTAGTATATTTTTACATAGAAATTCATCCAACACGATGTTGGTGTTGCCGGTCACGGACAAATTACACACATCGCATCAACAGCAGCAGCAGCCAGCAAAAAAAAGCTGAACAATTTTATATTGTATTACAGTAGTAGTAAGCAATGAGCAGAAAGAGTGTAAAAAAGCAAAAACAAAAAGAAAGGAAGGGATCCATGTTGTTTTGTTGTAGCATATTACCTACATATATACAAACGTGATGTGAGTATGTGGGAAACATCAACACCCATCGAATCATGATACATACATACAAGCGCATGGAAACAGTAGGAGTGTGGTAAAAAAAACACAACAGAAGCCGACAAAACGAGAATTACTTCATGATGATGATCATGATCATGATAATAATGTTGAAATTAAAGTGTTTGCTTGTGTGTGTGTGAGTGTGTGTGTGCTTTTCTTATTGAACCAACTTTGCATGCATGTTGTAAAATCTGTGGTAGTAATAGTAAAAGTACCTACCTATTGCACTACTATTACTTTTACCACATTTTTGTCGTTGGTTAATAATAAAATAAGTAAAAAAAATATAGCATGAAAATATGAAATTATTTCCCCTGTTGGTACTCACTGCTGTTGCTTATTTTTTATTTTGAATGATGGAAAAATTACAGATTTGTACAGGAAATCTCTTGTTTGACAAAGCATAGTTTGTTTTCTAGTCTTTCCATGCATGCATGCATTCGTCGTCACTTGCGACGAATAGGAAATAAAATACATGCATGCATGTTTGCATGTCATTTCTTTACATGAACCAGTAAAAAAACTGGCAGCGGCAAATGACGGTGACGATGGAGCGGCTGTGGTTGGATAAATTATAATAATTGTTGGAAACAAACAAATGATATTGCCACTGTTTGTATCACTAGGGTTTCTTTGAAAAAAAAGAATGCATGCGAACATAAAAATTTTTTTTCTGCTTTAGCCTTTTTTTGTCAAAAAATATACAATTTTTACTGTTCACAAATACGTTTTACTCTTTTGAAAATTCAAAGTTTGCCGTAAATATTTATTTCTTCTGTTTATTTAGTTTTTAGATTTTTATCTTTTACAAACTTGGTGATAATGTTAGCTAGCTTAAATGTAGTTAGATGAATAGATACAAAGCATTTCTCCCAACAAATGTGGGTATGTACTTTTTTCTTTTTCGCTCTTCATAAACAATGTTGCTATTGACAATACAATTTTTTTAAATCGTTTTTCATCATGCCTCTCTTTCTTTGTTCTCCCAAAATTATCCCTAAATTCACGCATTTACTTTATTCGATTGTAAAAGAAATCAAATATACATGTACGGACCATAATCTAAAATATTTATTTGTATTTTTTTATTATTATACTTTTGTATGTGTCTGGAAACGTGGAAACCTTGTCACCAAACAGTCCCAACACAACCACCACTACACTACCATCACCATTCACTTAAACCTAACATTATTTCATGATACATTATTATTATTATTTTCTTTATAAATAAATAAATAAGTTGTAAGTGCTTCTGTTTCTACTTTCTTTTCTCCCCTTATCTCTTTTTTTATACTTTTTGCCGTATAACCAAAAAGAAGGACCCATATATACATATGTAATGTATGGATTCTTTTTTTTAGTATTTTTATAACAGGACAGGCCACAAAACCGCCCTTTTATTGCGACATATAATAGTTTTGTTTGTTGAATATTGTTGCCGTGTAGCTCTCTCTCTCTCACACACAAAAGAAGGAAAATAATAATAATACTTTGACAGAGGGGCAAGGAAACACTGTCAACTTGCATATTATTTACATGCGGCAGCAGCAGCTAGCTACTGGTGGTGGTAGCTTGTAATAAGTGCGTAGTTACATTTGAATATTTTTTTCGTAGACAAATGTCTTGCTTCTTATAGGCCGAAAATATGAATCAGTAGAAAGGTCTGCTATATGGTAAAAAATACTTTATGAAAATGAGGAGAACAGTCATATAGGTAGGTATACAATATAAAGACATGTTCTCAGGTTGTTTGTTTCTGTTCTCCCCGTCATCACCATTTCCACCCAACCCAACCAAGAAAAGGTGGAGAGGAGAAGGTCAATGAATATATCTTTTAATAAAAATAATATACTCGGACGGAAAAAGGTAATATGATATTGTTGGACAGTTCCCAATTATCACCGTATGCGCGTCTACTACTAAGTAGTAAGATAAGTACGTATTTTTACGAGTTTTTGAGTGCCTGTTTGGTTTCTGCTTGAGGACAATAAAACGGCGCTTTATTTATTTTATTTATTTATATTCTTGCTTATTTTTTGCTCACTCTCTCACGTTTCTTCTTGGCTGCTTGCTGACTGACACATTGTAATGATGGTGTGTTCAAGGGACACGTAATTTTTATACGCTTGCAGAACATTGCAGAACACTGCACAGTGAAACGTGAATAATGCAATCATAATAATAATAATAATAACAATGTTGTCCAAAGGGCTATTTTTGTTCATTTTATTTTAGTACATTCATTCATTCTTTCTCTCAGACACTCATACTACTACCACATCATCTTCATCATCATCATCATCATCGTGCTCACGCTGCCTATTAGATTCGTTTACGTTGGAAAATTATTATTACATACTAAGAATAATTTGGGAACGCCATACAGAAATAGCGGAAAGACACAACGGGTTATTACCATAATATATAAAAAAATATTATTATTACCGAAGTATATAATGATCATGTGCTCATGACGATGATGATGATGCGGCGGCAAAAGAAGAAGTATTCTATTGCGTCAAATAAAAGTAACAACAATATGTATTACGATAATATTAACAACAACAATAATAATAAAAACCATCATCATAAGTTGGATGGGTGCACTAGATTATATAACGCTGCAAAACACCAAACGTGGTGAGCATGCATTTTTTTCATCAAGAAAATAACTCAAGCACCATACAACCATCATCATGATCGTCGTAAGAGCGAGTAAATAAACTAATAAGTTTTTACCATTGCTTTCAGGCAGCAGCAAATAATAGTCTGAAAATAAAAACGAGTAAAAAGCGGCAGATGATAATAGTCGAAGAAAAATCATGATATATAATAATAATAATAATATTTTTATGAAATTGTTCCTTCTCCTTTTCCTGCTTTGTTATTATCTCCGCCACAAATCTAACCTACTATTTCTGTAGTTCAATGCATAATATGCCATTGAGCAAGACTATATTATAATGATAGTTGCTTTATTTATGTATATTATTACACACGATTTGTAGCAGTGGTGGTGGCGGTGGTAGTAGTAGGAGTAGTGGTAGTGGCAGTAGTACATACCAAACCAAAAAGTAAAGCTTAAAATGTTATGCGGCTCCCTCGACGAAACGATAATAATGATGATAACGATGATTTTTTGATTTTGACCAATAGTCGTCGTGGTGGTGGAATCATCGGGCTGACTACAAAAAAATAAATAATAATAATAATATTATGTATTATTATTATTTCGTTGATTTGATAACGACGATGATGATGAGTGAGTATAAGAGTGCGGTATTATATTTCATGCTTATTATTATCATTGTTACATTTTGCCATTACATCTCTCAGCAGTGCATAATATTATTATTATTACTACTATAAGGGCGGTGGAGTATATTGAGAGAGGGGCACGTTTCCCAACATTTGTTAATAATAATGTATTCCTGTTTATATTTATATTTATATATATATTTCCCTCAAATTCAGGTATTCGATTAAACGTGCCATATTATAGGAAATTAATGTAAGACAACCAACCCATTCTTTTTCTCCTTCTTCTTCTTATCATCGCTCTTATTACTACTACTATTATTATTATTTCAGTGCCAAACCAGAGAAAAACCACACATCAAGAACATGACGATAATAATGTCAATGACTGTTATACGCCACCAAAAACAGAGCAAAAAAACTTTTTTCCCCAAATAGTTGCACAGACAGACTCCAAATTATAACGCCGATTTATTGTTTGTGCCCACATAAACAAGCCCACTAAGCTAAACCAACTAACCACATATGTACAAGAAGAGAAAAAAATCGTAGCCTAACAATAACGAAACTTGGCATAGGTGGGTACATTTTTTATTCTCTCCATCTCTCTCTCTCTCTCTCTCTCTTATGATATAATATACGGTATTATGTCAAAAGTAGGAGAGAAAAATAATATATATTACGTATGGTTCGATTGGTTTCTGGCGGTATAATAAGAAGAATAATAGCAGTTATCAAAAATAAATATGTGTAACCAAAGCTGATGAAACGAGCGTTTTTCGACAGTGTATAAAATATTGTAGAACGGAAGAAAATAACTTATAATTAAGCCTTTTCAAGTGAGTCGCTGCTTGCTGGTATATATATTTTTTCCTCCGAGGAAATTGCCGGTTTCACAATATTCCTCTCGTTTATAAATAAGAAAATATAATATGTATATTCATAAAAATATAATGAAGAATTGCTGTTTTTTTCGTCCTAACAATTGTACTGGTTTAAATATACATGTACCTAACTATATATAACATTTGATTTTGAACCTATTATTCTGATGAAAGAATATAGTATTACGTGCCTGTTTACGTATAGATTTTGAGAGAGAAAAAAATACCAGGCAATAAATACCAGCTTTGGAAAACGCGTGGTGGAGCATGAACATTACTACGTCAAACGTAGCCACGGTGACATTTTTCGCGCACAATGCTCTCTTCACCAGCACTTATCTACTTACGGCTTTGCTTTTGCTAGCTAACATTAGGCAATACATTTATTTTCGATAGATACATTTTTTTGGAAATCGTTTCTACTGACAAAAAATATATCCTACGTTGAATATATCCAAAATATCAAGTAAATTGTATTTGCTTTAATAGCTGAAAACTTTATTTTTAAAAAAGCTACAGAGAAAACTTGCTTCTTCCATAATTTAAATCCAACTTTTTTGCTAAAATTTTTGTTGCGATTTCCTCTGCTCGTTAAATTTCAATCAGTACTACTATCCTTCTAGGTACATACTCCATTCGTTTTTAGTCACACGAAGAAACTAATTTAGAACAAAAGCTGCCTTCCAATTAGCTATGAATATTTTTTTTAAAAGAAGAAGAACACACCGTAGAACCTAGTCATCAAAAATATTGCCTTATATACTAACCACTTTTTTGCTTGAGAAAGCCGCAAAATGTATATAAATGTTTACTTGTGGCCACTCACTCACGACGACTGCGACGATGATGATGATCTTTACCACTTTGTCCTGATGAGGTAAACAAATGCCTACCAAGCAAACAAATAAATATATTTTAAAAACTGATGAGTTCATTATCCTCACGCCTTCATGCAATCACCGTATATCTATCTATACGCTTTCAGTCGTGTTGACTGTAAACTGTAAAGATTCCCAAAGTTTTCTTTATCANCCTACCAAGCAAACAAATAAATATATTTTAAAAACTGATGAGTTCATTATCCTCACGCCTTCATGCAATCACCGTATATCTATCTATACGCTTTCAATCGTGTTGACTGTAAACTGTAAAGATTCCCAAAGTTTTCTTTATCATCTTTCCTTCTTTTTCCCCACCACCATTCTTCTTTTCTCTCTAGTAATTAGTATCTATGAAAATTGACATTTCAATCATTTTCTTTCTTTTTTCTCTCTAAAGAGGAAAAACTGCTCATCAGTTCTGATTCCTTATTACGTTTTGTAAGCGTGTGTTTGCAGAGTATTTAAAAACGCCTACCAATTTAACCCCTAAAGGTAATATGGTTACCCATACACACACGTACTTATGAATAAAGGTGCTGATGGTGGTAGGTGGGGTAAAGTAGGAAGAGAGTATGTTATAAAAACAAAATAAATTTAAACTACTATACTATCATCCTATCACCACTCTTAGTTCTCTTCACGATAGTAAAATACATTAACAACATACCTGCGTAGCTACTACTACTACTACTACTGCTATAAAGACATGCTCTGTTCATTCATCCATTTTCCATGACAACAAATATATATCCATATATCCGATACTACTACCTATATATATATTTTTTTTGTTAAAGCCTTGACTCTAGAACTGAAATAGTACACGTGTGTGTGTGTGTGTGCGTCGTACCTTACCTGGGTAGAACGTTAATGCTCATTCTCGCGTCGTCATCCCTTAATCACACTCCACTCATTTTTCACTGTTTTCTGGTTAGTCCTCCTCCATCGAGAGAGAAACAACGAAGTTGTACTACACTTTTACAGTATTTTATTTACCTTCCTGGTAAATCATTAGAAAAATTGAAGAGGGAAATAGACAGGGGGAGTGAGTGATAGATAGATTTTACATCTACACTTTACACACACACACACACACATGGATCATCATCATCATCTTCCTGTATGTTACATGCGTAATATAAAGTGCTGGTGAAAAAAAATATATATTTATTAATTTTTGTTCCTTGGAACAACAGCACTGCATGATGTCCAGTGTAACGTATCCGAAAAAATGCTAATAATGATAATATGTGGATAAAAAAACTATTATAATGTTTATATGCCTTTCAATATATGTATTTTTTTCAAACTCGGCAGCCTGGCCTGTCCACCTTTTGGTCTCTCCTGTGTGTGTGCTCGGTGCTTACTGTTTAAGGAATAGAATTTAATAAAATGTGGGCCGCCATTGACTTTTTTATGGGTAAAAAAAGAATGAGCGTGGAATGCGAATAGAAAAATTTCCCTGTCGAAAAAACAGCCGGTTACCGGGTGGTATAAGCCAAGCCAAAACACACAAGGGTAACTTATCAAGCACGGACCGTTTTTAAGACAGGCAGGACCACCCTGTTCTCCAGTTAAGGTTACCCCATACCATGCAATATCTTGCCGATCCTTTGGTCTCTCTGCTCATGTTCAGCTAAGCTATGCTTGGAACCAGAGAAAGAGAGAAAAAAAGCCAAAAAAACGTCTTGCTGACTACTTATCAAATAATATGTAGGGTAGTTAGTTTATTGGTAATTATTGCATGTTAGCATTTAAATTTGCATTAAATTATTTGTTTTTTATTCATACTCTACTTATTAGGGCCACTGCAATTACCGTATAAGTTTCATATGCGTGATTAGGCAAAATTACATATTTATTCCGGTGGTACAATGATTATGATGATGATGATACATACCACCACTACAACAACAATAACTACGACTACTCCAACACACGTTTTCGTGTTTTTCCTTTAATATGCAAATTCTTAAGAGCAAATCGCGTTGTTCGCTTTTGTCATCCTTGCATGAAAAGTAATTATATTTTATTAGCGTGCGTACACAATGTTTTGGCAAAAGTAACGTCATGACATTTTGTGCATATTAGGGAAAGTCATTTTGTTTGTCAGTGTTGCCGTTTTGAAGAAAAGGATGATAGGTTGGTCAAGTACTTTTGTATTATTATTATTATTAATATTATGCAGAGAATACCATAGAATACCATAATTACTGGCTGGTAGGTGTTGCTCCACGGAAAATATGCTGACGATTAGCTACACAACATCTTCAGGTTGACTGATTTTTGACCTTTTAACATTCACACAAAGTGCTTTACTTTTCTATGAAATAAGATGGGAGCTGTAATGTCTAGGTCTTTAAACCGTAAAATAAAATTACATAGTTTACCCATCTAATACGTTTTTTGAAATGGAGCATTTCTGTCAAGCATATCCATAACCAGGTAAGGTTGACATATAGTTGTTGCTTCTGTTGACACGTCAGGTGACAAAAGACAGACCATGTAAATATAGATAATATGACTGCATTTTTATATGTATTTTGTAAATATATATTTTTTGCTTATTTAGTAAGCTGTCTAGTAATAATAAGGCATTTGTACAATTTGGACACACCGCTTACAAAGTGAATAGGTACACAAAAAAGCCACTAGAATAATTCAAGGAAAGACACCCCGCTGATTCTTTACTAGCTTCCGTCCGCTGTTTCAAAATTTTATTACATACCTATTACTCTTCTGCTCATACATATTCATTTTCGTTTGGATATAAAATGTGAATTATAAATTTTAAAAATTAATACGAGAAAATGTTTCTCTACTTATTTTTTATGGATCATCCCTTAACGTGGCACTGGCCTCACTCTGAGGTGGCATTCATTTGGCGGTGTCGGTCTGACACAACTTTGGTTGGCTGGTGGTACGTGAATAAATGTCGATTCTTTCTTCCGTTCTGTTACGCGTACTACAGAGTTGTGTTCCAGCTTTGTATTTGGTAAATGTTACAAACGAGTGTAGTCAGCAAAAAGAAAAGAAAAAACAAAATATTGTGCTGCGGTAACACATCAAAAGTGATCTGATTACTTTTGTAAGATGGAAAGCGTCTCTGTCTGGCCTGGCTGGAGACTTTTTAACTTCTTTTAAGGCTCTCCTCCTCACACGCCAGCATATTATTACGTGCTTACAAACAAACAAAAATATTATACACCCAACAACGACGACGACGTCGTCGTCATCGTCTGTGTAAAAAATGTGAATATATTTACAATTAGCTACTGCGAACAACGCACAGACTTCCTTACCCAAATATACATATGGCTATTTCACTTACTTACCACACTTGTTCTTAATAAGACGTTACTTTGACCCTGGTCACTCACTACTGCATAAAAACATCCAAGACTCCCTTAAAGTTTACATCACGGTCTTACTATCTTCTGCTTTGATAGAGTTACCACGACAAAATGATTGACTACACTTGCTTCATCATCCATGATTCATCTAGCATTATTCACAGTAAAAAATGCATAACACGTCATGTAATACATTTTAAAAAACAGGCATTACAAAATCAAACATTCTTGCTTTGACGACAGCGCTAATTTTTCATGGAGACATGGTAAAAAAGAATTTGTAGATGAAGAAGCAGATGAAGAAATTTTTTAGCTGAACTTTTTGTAAAGCCTCTTCTGCTGTACATTATTTCCTTCTACTTTTTACTCACAATGCCCCAAAAATCTAAAAGTATATAGGAAGAGATGCAACAGAGCAAAGTAGACACACTGCACTAGTGCAAGCAGTTTCATCAATATGATGGTGATGGTTGTGTAGCAGACCTTCATCAAGAAGAAGAAGTGAGGAAAGTGAAACAAAAACTTTTTTGGTGCTTATTCCTTCTTATTTTTTGATATCTCTTCTTGGCTACATTACTTACTTGAAAGCAACAAAGTTTTATACTGCTGCTGCTGTTGCTGCTACTTTTACGTTGTTTCCCTGCTTACCACTGCAATAAAAGTTGATGATAAAAAAGAAGCGAGAGATAGAGATTTCCTTGCTTCCTTGCTTACCCTTCTTACTTAAACTTGGTTGTACTTTTTTGTGCAAATGGGAATGATAAGGATTGTTGGAGTTTTATTCTGATGATCACTTCCATTCCTAGCACTGACTCGTAGTTTAGTAGTTCTGGTATTATCATCATCACCATTCTTGTAAACCCCTACCACCAATATTACGTATACCCTTTTTGGCCTTAAAACATGATCGCGTGTCGTTATTTCCAAAGCGTACGTACGAGTGCATCGGATGGTTAGGGTTTCACGGTGGGTGAGTGAGTGTGCGGCAACAGAATAAAGGTTGCTGTTTTCTGTGTGTGTGTGTCTTTGCGTAAGCATTACTCACCGACCGACCGACCGCTTCTTCAGTTCCACCACCACGCAGTTCAAATTGATACATATGAATTGATGATAATGATGAGAAGGAGGAGGAGAACGATGACGATCATCATCATCATCATTTTTATTCTCATCATCTTTGGTGGTGGTGATGATGATCATGATCAACATCATCATGATGAGCATTGTATAGATAGCTGGTGGGATAACAATAAATCTTTATGCTATCTTTTTGTCTATTGTATAATAATAATAATAATAATAAAAATGATAACAATATTGTTGCACAAAAACTCGCGTCATTCATTTAAACACTGTATCCGTAAGCACATGGACGAAAAAATGGAGAAATATGTATAACCAAAAAAATATATTCTGGTAAATAATGTTGTGCTAAAAGCAAAATCCTGTAAGAAAGTGTAGAGATTACATTACACTCTAATATTTTCAACCCATAAAATACTTGTGCGCGTTGATTATTTATTTGTTAGCTTTTGAGAAGCACTCTGCTCTCATTGAGGATACAGCATATATAGTTTGTACAGCAATTATTGTCACTATAAAAGGAGATCATCGCCACTGATAAAAAAATACAAAGGTGAAAAGATGCTTGCTCATGAGCGAATTTTGGTTCAGTATAAAATAAATACTTAAGTATAAATAAGTATAGAATATATAATATAAAATTGTCAATTATTACAGGGTAGCAAAAATTATTAGGGAGATTATCTGCTTTAAATAAGGGTTATTATTTTTCTTAAAAATATCAAAATTTTACAGTTTTTATTTCCCCTGCGATTTCAATCGAGTTTACTAAAACTGAAAATAAAAATTCGTGTTTGTCGGCGTTTCCAGTAGAAATTTTTTTTGTTTGCATGCTTGTTTTGTATTATTGTGCTTTGCAAAACGTACATATTATATATTTTTTTGGCAACGAGTAAACTGTTCATTGTGCAGGGTAAGGGGAGTCGAGATGAGATGAAACCAAAATAGTTATAATAATAGAAGCCAAGTTTTCTGATTGGAACTGCTGTTGCCTTAATATGTATGTGTAATCATGGTAAATTTTCTGATGAATACAGTAAAAATAAATGGAATGAAAGTAGTTTTCCTGTAAAAGATTTTCAGGGTTTTTTTCGGTTTTTCGGCACATCCCGAGAAAACCGGAAGTTGAAAATTGATGGTGGACACGCGCTTGTTGAGTGCATTTCCAGGCTATATATTATACGTGTCTCTAAACAGATAATACAAAAGGCATCATGCACCCTTCATCACTTGACTCTTCTTTTTTTCCTTTAAAAGGGAAGATATTCGTTCAGTTTCTGCTGTTGTTACTGCTATTCTCCAAATAATAATCCTTACTGCCGTACACAATAAGTTGTAATAAAAACTCATAAAAACCTACACAATGGTATTGTGAGTGAGCATTACCATTTCGAATTGTTAAACATTGACAAAAAAACGTTGACGACGATGGTGGTGATGATGATGGTTTTTACTTCTTTTTTTCTCTCCAAAACTTTACTTTCTGTATGTATAACTAAAGGTTGTTTTTTTTCAGGTTATACCACCATCATCGTCGATCGCATCATAACTGATTGATCCCCCAAAAAAGTAAACTGTCATTTATAAGGATTCAGGTTTCAACCGGGAATGGCAACTGCTGTCGAAGCAGCACGCGTCTCCAATTAGTTGCGATCCATTATGCTAATCTCCACCTTTTTTTGTCGAGATGGAATATTATTACTATTATTTATTTGCTGTTGTCACAAATCTTTTAAAAGGCCCAGCACTACGAGTACTGCACACTTAAGGGAAACGCGCAAACCGTGAGAAGGGCATTTTTAATGCCAAACAATACAACTTCAATTTGTTTTCTATCTACAAAACACCCATCGTTTTGCCACCACCACCATCACCACTTTTGCTACTGGTTCTTCAGGTTCAATTGTGCTGGTTTTTTTTCACCAGAGTGTCTTCTTTGTTCTGTTGCATCATCTTTGCTCATTCATTCACAGTGACTTTGTAATACGTCTGCTTTTTCTTTATGCATATTTTCAGATAATACTATTTTATTATTGTAATTCTTTTAAACATCTTGTATTCTCTTTGCAAACTTTTTTTTTCTTTTCAAACTTTTGGCATTGATAAGAAAAAAATACCAGTTTATGATGTGGTGTTGTAATGAAGAGAGAAAATTAACCTGAGAAACACATACAATCAAGTAATACCAATACAATACATTAAAGTTATATGACTCTTTTGGTAGAGTGCAATGAATGGTAATGTTTCACTCTCGCCTAAAATAACTTTAACAAAAGTAGAATGTGATGACGATGATGACGATGGCACGGAGAGTCTAACACCACAGCATTTTTATTTATGGTTCTCTTCTGACTTTTTATTATACCTCTATTTGTACGCATCATCATAATCATCATCACGGGTGATTCGGTCGGATGAGTAAGGAAAAGTCGGCGGCAGCAGTGGCGGATGCTTAAAACTATGTTTCATGCATTTGTATATTTCTTTTTTTTGTATCATCGCCACTACCACTTACAAGCAGCAAATTGTGGTGATGGTGGTGGTGGTGGTGGGAGATATAAAACTGCAAGTTTTGTAGTAGTAGCAGTAGTATCATTACCAGCACAGTACTTTGGATTCAAAGTAAAGTTTTATTTTTGTAAGTAGAAGTAGTGGAAGCAATAGCAAGTTTTTATAACTTTATCGGGTGGTGTGGTGGTGGTGGTGGTTGCTTTTCACGTACTCACTCACTGCATTGCACAAAAATAAGCAAACAAGTCGAAAAAATGTATATAAAAATTTCAGTGGGAAAAGCAACGACCGAGCGACCCCTCTTCTTTTTTTTTGCTTCATCCTTAGTTTGCGTTTTCAATAAAAACAACTTCACTCTCTCGGGTGACTACTATACTAATGCTGTGTCAGGTCTTCTTTTACGGCTTTCACAATCAGAAAAAGAGCAAGAGAGAGAGAGAGAGAAGAAAAAAAGCTTCGGAAAGCAATCTTAAATGCATGCACATAAAGATACATACTTTGATCAGTCAATGCAATGCCAGCAACTTGTGAGTTTTTTTTCCAACTCTAGTCAAAGTTTGACAAAAATCCGTGTACTTTTTGTCGATTGTCGACTCAATCGTTCTTCTCTCCCTTTCACTTCATTCATGAGGACGCCAAGCAGACGATGCATGTTCTGACTTCCTTTATTTAAATGCGATGCTACTGCTGCTACTACTACTACTACTGGTGGTGGTGCTGCTACTGCTACCGCTTATTGCAATTACATTAAATGCCCCATTCACGATTTATTCGTTGTGCTGTTGTTAGTATCAATGCTGAACTTTTTTTTTCAAGCGGTGCGATGATATTGCTTTCTTCCTCTGAAAGAAGCATGTGTAAAAAAATGGAAACGTCCGACAAGTTGTATATTTATCACTGCTGCTGCAAGTCTTGTCTCTTTCTCTCCCTTCCCCATACCAGTAGAAAATGGAGATGTTACGTAAAAACGTAACAGAATAACAAAACACAAGCGTGCATTAGAAATGATACGGTGGTGGTGGTGGTGGCTTTTTGGTGGCTAGTATTAGCAATACTTGCTGCTGTAATCCTTGTGACGAGTGACATCAGCTTCCTGTAAAACTTGTATTATCATTATGATAATGGCTTTCAGCATACATTTATCGAATGAATGATGCCTAAAAAATGAAAACGATATGCGTAAAAAGGAAGGAAACAAGGGAAACAGACGAGTGCTCATGATAATGATGATAATAATAACAGTGATAATAATAAAAGCATGTTAAGAAAAGCGTACAGTCAAACCACTCATTGAAGACTTATTGTACTCTACTGTCGTGCGTGTCCTCAATTCGATCCTCCTGGAAATTATTGAATCGTGTCAGTTTCTTTTAGCAGGCTATAATCCCGGACAATCGATTACAGTATTTTTAGTAAGTAAGTAGTTTATTCTTATGCAAAAAAGGTAGCACAAGGAGGAAGTAGCTAGAAATCAATAGCTGAATAATAAATAATTCATTGCTGTATATTTTTGGTTGGAGGTTTAGTTGAAAACATGTATAAAATATATTTTTTATACATGCACCTATGCGATGTTTTAAAATTATTCATTTTTATACTACAGCATAATTTTGGGAAATTGGTTACAACAGTTTATGTTACAAACGTAATGTTGCAAAGTAGAAGTTTGAATAAAGTAATAAAATTATACTCACCCAACATGCCTCACGTAAGCGTTGTTGTATGTACATATATGTGTATGTATGTATTCCTTTGACGGCATTAAACCAAATATACTTGAAGAAACTTCTAATTTCTGCTAATAAATACAAGCGGTGTACTGTGTACAATTTGTTAATAGCAGGTTGGTTGAAAGGTACTACTACTTACTACTACTACGATGCCAAATTACAATAACAATAATCATAACAATTAAGCAGAGAAATGTGGTAGAGGTAATGCACTTCTATATTTATACCAAGTCGTTGTAATGATAGCTGCCTGTCATTTAAGCACTTGCATTCCCGTAAACTTTTTATTTGCACGTGCATACCTAATGTCACTTTGGAAAGGTTGACTTCCTTCGCGCTGTGTGTGCTCCGATGCCACTTTTTAGCCTTTTTCCAGCAATAAAACAAGTGCACTTGCATTTTCTGCGGTGACGTGAGCACTACTGTAGCCGTGATCATCGTCACCACTGACACGCCTACCACTTCATCCACGCAGAATGCAGAGTTCCAAAATGTTGGAAAATACTAATGGTGAAAATATGCTAATATGGTTTAATCAATTTAAATAAATATATACGGAAATGTATGCTATGCATGCGCCACTGCTTTGTTAACTCTGTGAATTTATTTGGGGATGTAACTAAAGTCATTACAGTATCACTTATTGTGAATTGTGACATGCCAAAGAAAAAGGGGAACGCTTAAAAAATATCAGCTACCATGTCTTTTCAGGAAATGAAACGTTGTTTTGCAATAATGCCGCCATATAAAACAGTTCCAAGAAGCATAATTGACCTGTTCTCTGACAAGGAGTAAAGTTGTGGTAGAAAACTTTCCTAAATTCCAGTGTCATTAGTATTTAAAATAATATATGGTGAAACTCAAGTCATTTCCTTCTGCTCTTTTTACAATTCAATATTATGTAAACTTGTCACTTTTGACAAGCTCTGCAAACAGTGAAACAAAGGCCTCCGCAATTCTTTTGCACTGCCGAAAGGTTTTTTTTTTACCGCCGCCGACATTAAAGCACAAATATCTAGTAGCAGTAATAATAATAATAACAGAATTAAGGTTATCATAATAATATCCTATATATTCACCGCTTTACTTGTGATATAATGTGATTGATCGTTATTACGCATGTATTTGTTGAACTACCACTGTCTGTTATTGTCTGTATAGATTTTTGTGCAGTGATGATGGACTGCTGATTAGATAGCAAATACAAATACGCCACAAATCATTCTGGATAAACAAACATAGTCGGTGAAATTATTATTATTATTTATTTTACCATGTCGGTGTGTATATGTGTGTGTGTGTGCGTATGCATGTATGTGTGTGAAAGCAAAGAGAAAAATGCCGACAAAGTTCAGTAGTTACACATTTTAACTCACCTTTGAAGGTAATAGGTGTGTAAACAATCGAGCAATTAGGGTTTTTCACTGTTTTCTTTTATCATGGGACAATTTCTGCTTGACAACGTTTTTCCAATTCATTACTATTATTTTTTTGCTACTTGACCTTAACCAAATACGGAAACTGTACGAGTTCAAATACACAGAAAACGAAAAAGAACAAATATTCTCCTTTTTTTCAAATAAAAAAGACATTCACCATTCCCATTGTTCATTAAACAAGCCAAACAAACAAATAAATAAGTTGCTGATGCTGCTACTACATTGCTCCAAAAAACGGATTTATAAAGCAATCACAATAAAATAATATTTGGTGTGGCACATTATCATCATCTGGAAAAGAATGCACATGAAATAATCATACGACGCAGTTTCGTTTTTCACATCTTTCCTTCTCCTCTCTGCAAGGAACGTTTTACCACTATTATCACGGTTCAGATTTTTTAAAGCGCAAGTATGAATACGATAAGGATCTACACAGCTTCACTAAGGACGAGTGCACAAAATTATCTTTCATTTTCTTTGAAAGAGAGAGCACCCCAAAACATCAACAACAATGGTTGGGTTTATTGGATTTTTATTTTGAAGGTATTTAGGCTAGCTTGTCTTTTTCAGGTTTATCTTGGACCATGTTGCTGTTATGCTGTATACGAACGAAGATTGTTTACGTGTGTATCTTTTGTAATATTATTATTGGATGGAGCTTCCTGGTATAATCCAATATACTCTGTAGTCAATTGCATTTATGAAATCATGCAAGCATACACCACTCAAAGGCTCCTTCTCAATTCACAAGAATGCGATACTTCACAGTTAGCATTGTGCCATTTTCTCATCCAATTATGAGGATCATGTGCATTCCTCTTTATCATTATCATAGACTTAACCAACTCTATACTTTTTTCCATGGGCACATCATATTATCTATGTGCAATCAATAAACTAGTAGCTTGAATAAAGTCTAAACAGACATAAATGTTCTTAAATACTTGTAAATACATAGATATACGTATTTTATCTTTCTTGAGTTTCATCAGAATTTCTTTACATGGGTGTGTTTAGTTTATATATATACTACTATCAACGAGACGCAATAAGTTTTTTCTATATAAAAAAACCATATAGAATTCCTAGAATGCAACATTGAGCTATTTTTTACATGGTAGAAAATGATGCGCATTACTTTGAGTAATTTGGTGCACATGTCCTTAAAGCTTTGCTTGTTGACGTTTGTACTTTTTACGTCAGCAATACGAGTGCCTCGTTTAAAATAATAATAATCCCGCATGTTATCTGTATTTTTTCGTACAGTGGCACCGATAAGCAACATAGTTTGCAGAAAAAAGATAGACAGCATCAAAATTTACAGACGCAAGTCAACGTCCAAAAGTTTGTTGGAAAGAGAATATAGTGGAGTCGACCGTCATTTCAAGCTACAAGCTACAAGCTAGTAGTATCATTGGAAATAATAATAATGGAAAATAATGAAAGAAAGTGACGATGATGGAGGTGGTGAATGACTGCATACTTGTTTTGCACAATGGACACAAGTAGTGGTGCGTTACTACTACTGCGATACACAATTCACTTTGTTTTGACGCTGAAACGTAAATACATTCATTATTCTATTCAATTCTAACCACTTCATCACTAAACCAATTGACAAAGCATGCCCGGTTTATTCGGTGTGTGCTTGGTGGTGGTAGAAGCGGTGTTGGTATAGTGCATTTATTGTTGGTGAGCACGCTTTTGTTTACCTTTCAATTCGTTACGGTGGTCATTCTCCTAAAAGTGACCGGATCTAAGGGCTCTCATCAAATGCTCGTTATACAGCATTTTATTTCTCTCTCTTTCTCGTTGAGCAACAAAAGCTCTTTATATTTTGTTTTATGGCTTGTGCTCCTACTTATAAAATGCAGTGACCGGATCTAAGGGCTCTCATCAAATGCTCGTTATACAGCATTTTATTTCTCTCTCTTTCTCGTTGAGCAACAAAAGCTCTTTATATTTTGTTTTATGGCTTGTGCTCCTACTTACTTATAAAATGCAATGAATGACCTGCTACAATAACGATTGTGATAATAATAATAATACTATCAAGTAAACGATGTACAAAAGTAGCCACAGTCATAGAAATCAATTCAAAAATCAAATACAAAAAATAACATAAAACATCAATTCTTTGCACAGATCGGGATTTTCGATTTAAATTTTTTACATTCTTTTGTGACATTTCAAATTTCCGGACACACAAAGTAACAGACAAACACTGTTCAAACCATTCAGTCAGTATAGCTGGCGCTACTTAATGAAAGCAATAACAAAGCAATGGTAATAATAATAATAATAGAGTTTTTGTTCAAAAGCAACCGTCAATACTTGAAGCAAAAGAAAGGTGCATCAACAAAGCCTGGAAAAAGCAAACTTTTTCGCCTTTTTTCAAATCGCCCACAAGCACAACAACAATAGAACAATATTAAGCATCATATTCCTTTCTGTTATTCTTCTCATAACAATAATAAGCAACAATAATAAGAGCCTTTCTCAAAAGTTTGGGCACAGGTCAAGCTTCATTTGTTGGTCAAAATAAAGGAGTCATATAATATTAGGTATATTATATTTGGACTGCTAGAGTGGGTGGGTTCTTGGTTCACACACCCACACACAAACTTTCAAAGTACTCTGCTTCCATTGAATAAAACATTTTGAACTACTACGGATTGTATATAGACACATCCAAGTTGGTTGACAGGAAGGATTTTATACATTTTACCTCGTGCGTAACCTTGACGTTACGGAGCATTACGCAAGAATAAAGTAAAATTACTGGTGTCAGTGGTATCTAAAATAAATAAAAATAAATAAATCAACGAAAATCGTATGGAAGTTGTAACTTTGTTTTGAGAATTTTATAGTTTTGACTGCCAACTGAGACGAACGGTAAAATGAAAGGATAACTTCTCAAGCATATTCCTTTCCAGAAACAATTTAATTGATTAAAAATACAGCATTTAAGTTAATTGTAAGTTTACATTGTCTGCGCTCTACCAGCGAAAACGTTTTAGAAATAACTAGTTATATTTCTGTCTATCTGTCTTTTCCAGATCATGCCACTGCTGCTTGCTACAAAGTGGAGTAATAATAAATGGATAATTAGCTGTGTACTACTCTGTACACTCTCTAACCCTTTTCACAATTGAATTTTCTCGCTTTGTCATCATCATCCCATTGAATTCATTTTCAAGCTAGCTAGCTAGCTGTCCAACTCTCTCTCTCTCTCTCTTTCTGTAGTCATCCCATCATGTCTGATTTGTGTCGTTGATTCTGACTTTTGTTTTCCTGGGTTGTTCCGTCACTTTTCGTCATTACGATGACCGACGCGGACAATGGATGTTTTTTTTGTTTCAGTAGTGGTTTGCCTAAAATAACATTTTAGTTAAAATGTGAGTGACTCAGCGTGTGTGTATCGCATTATCCATAACTACATGTCTACTCAGTTTTCCTCGCTTCGATCAAAAGAACAAAACAAAAAACATAAATACCAACCTCACACAAAATGAGTATAATTTTTGATGAGCAGAGATACAATGACAATTGGTGGAACTCACTTTGGACGTTTTGCTGTGGTCACTTTATTTTAAAAGTGATGTATCTAGTTGGAAGCGAGATGCTTCATTCATCAAGTTTAATAGCAAAAGCATTTGAACAAGTAAATATATAGCAGCATTGGTCGTCGTCGTCATCATCGTCATCATCATCATGACATGCAATACAAATAGTATCTACTTTTTTCGTGGAAGCGTGTGGAAAGACCAGCTTCTTTCCACCACATCACCACTATTGCTTGCTATTACTACTACCTCTGCTTTGTTGAACATTTGCAAAGTGATTACCGACAAGTTGAACCGACAGGAATGAGGAAAAGAGAGAGAGAGAATTGCATAGGTATTTACTTTTCCGTCTCGTGTCTCCTTGTTAGCAGCACCAACATTTCTGTAGAAAAAAGCAAGAGTGAAAAAAGGCAAAAAAAGTTTGTGTC